>JAVQKG010207202.1:0-12062 GCA_036025885.1 Hypseleotris bucephala
CAGTCTAAGCCAACTCCACCCCTCATCTTAAGAACCACTATGTACTATAGCCCAATCTCACAGTCTGGTTCATCTTATTATTCTTCATTAAAATCCAGCTCAGAATAACAATCAGCAGCTTAATAGAATATGCAACAGCTTTAAGGATACCCCCAAGGATTCAAGACAAAAATGATGCCACAATGACTGCCTTCTGTTGTCTACAAATACAATGTGTGTGTGTCTTAAAGGAACACACCACCGTTTTTTCCATGTTCAACTATGTTCTTCTCTCACTTTAGACGAGTGGATACATACCTGTGTGATCTTGATGCGTGCGGTCAATTCTTGTGACGAGAGGTTTTAATGTGTTAGCAATTAGCTTCTTCCATATATTCCTATGAGGCCAGCTACAACAACAAGTTAGAAGCGACCAAGCTCGTCCACGTTTTTCCTATTTAAATACGGACATGACACGACCCACGACCTAAGTATGTTTACACAAAATGACACATGGAGATTTTCTAAACGGAGAAGAGAAAGGATTATACGGCGTTTACGTAGTGCTTTCATCAATATCACTACGCCAACAACGTATCACTGCACCGATGTCGTATAGTCCTTTCTTTTCTCCGCTTAGAAAATCACCATGTGTCATTTTGTTTAAACATAGGTAATAATAATAATAATAATAATTTCTTACACTTATATAGCGCTTTTCAAGACACCCAAAGCGCTTTACAATTGAATTATTCATTCATTCCACACTCGGTGGTGGTAAGCCCTGGGGCACACTGACAGAGGCGTGGCTGCCAGTCTGCGCCAACGGCCCCTCCGACCACCACCAAACACCAATCACACAACCACATTCATACATAGGCATTTATTATGCCTCAAGACCATATTTGCTGAGGTGGACCTTTGCAACTCAAACAATAAGTGGAAGGATTTGAAGATATGATCCATCTAAATTTTGAATAAGGGAAACACGGCACAACATAATCCAGGATCTTAAATTAAGATTTGTTTACATGTAGACTGAAAATTAAAATAGATTATAATTACATATTTTATTAATCTCTTGCAGATGGTTCAAAGATGCAAGTTAAAGTATTTATCTCAATACACGATTCTGCTATTTGCTGATACTATGTGCCAGGAAAACATAAGTGTGTATGTTCAAAAATAAAGAGATGTCATTGGTAACAACAGTGTACAAGGATGATCCAAAAGACCTGAACCACACTGGGAAGGAAACATAAAAACAAACAAACAAATAAAAGGATGAAAAAGTGTTAAAGCAGAAAGTGGAGATGACAGAGAAGAGAAGAAGAAGAACCAATTGATTTCCATCAAAACAGATTGTCAAAACAGATGGGGACTAATGCAGAACTGGGGCAGTGTAGATGGGAGGGACTATGACTGGGCAAATACAAGACAGAACCTCAGTCAGCCAGCACAGCTCAAAGTGTTCTCTAAGCAGTCTGCTGATCCGCTGTCATGTTTAAGTAATTATGAATAATGATTGTGTTTATTATCCAAAATATTGAAGTGTCTTTTACATTCAGAAAGACTCGGACAGTAGAGATGAACGCAGGTTTGTAATGCTGGCTTAGATGTAGTCATTTCCTGTATAGAGAAACAGCCCTGACCTTTAATCTCTGTGTATGCAGTGAGTCTTTGTTGAGTCTTTTCTGTGTATTTGATTAATTCATCCTGAACCACTGGCTCTCTGAATGAATCTGCATGCTCTGCCCATTATCACGCTGCCTCTGGCTACACCTGAGCAGGCCTCATCAGCATGCTGCATCGATCTGTGCAAGGTTCTCCCTAAAGTGGATCAGCTCCAACACAGCCTTTAAACTTGTTATCAGAGCCAACATACGCTCCTGCCTGCAACAAGAGGCCCGCTATGAACGCCATGGATATGATAGAGCACTCATACAAACATGCAAGCTCCTTCTTAAGACCACATTATCACATTCTACAAGCAATACCAGCTCAGTCAAAAGACCCAAATGTCTACGTTGATATTTCTAAATTGACAGAACACAAAGTACACGAACATTTAAAAATACACATTCTATAGAAACAGATTTGATTCTTGGTTATATTTGCCTGTTATGAATAACAAACCAATGGAGAACAACACCGGTAATAAATGGAAAAAATCGTAGAAAATCTGTAATTTTACTGACTATGCAGAAGAAAAGTTATTTACTGACGAATTCCACATATACACACCACCAAGTGTGCCGTATATTTGATTAATTCCACACATTTTCCAATACTTTAAAACAATTACATTTAAATCACTGGTATTTTTTGATGGTGTGTCGCTTATGAAATGTGCCTTAATAGTGTGCATACCAGGAGAGGCCGTTACTTTATGTCTTCTTGAACATTCTCGTGGATGTAGTAAGGGCTTACTAAGCATTTTATTTACAGCCCGACCTTCTTGTGAGCCAGGGGAAATGAAGATAATTATTGACAGTGAGCTGCATTTGTGTGGTCTCTGAGGCGGGCTGATCACACACTCACCTCAACTTCAATGCAGAGTTTCTACTTTCTTCCTTTGGCCCTTAAACACGCCTGTAGCGCTCCTCAAGGTCCCTGTGATGCCCGAGGTGCTGGTCCAGTCTCCACACCCAACCCCGTCACCCATGTGTTTATGATACGATATGCTCGTGCATTTATACCCACTTCTGCAGAGGCATTGACCTCACCTGCAGCAACATACAAATTGTCAATATCAGGATTAAAAAGGTGTAGGTAATTAATTCCAATAATTATATATGACCTAAAACAGTGTTTATAAAATACTAGACTGGAAACTACAGGATGTTAGATAATGATGCAGCATAGGAGCTTACAGTATACACTACAAAGGTTTGTTTTGGTCAGCATTTGGTTAGTGCACATATTGTTTATTAGAACTAAGTTGTTTGTGATTGCGTACATATCTTAAAACTGCTCTACCTGATTTTGTGAAAAAAAGATTGAATGAGCCACTCCCCTTTTCTCTGCCTCTCTTTCCTGACCCCCTATCACGGTCTCACAAACCAGAAAGTATGAACATAACAAGCAATGTTCTGGAGTAGGCTTTTAATTCTTTGAACATCATTAACTTGAAAAATAGCTATGAATAAACTGTATAGTTTTTCTGATAGGTTCTACCTCTGGATAGATTATAGATATATCATAGTGCCTCTGTTCAATGGAAGCATATGATCGGTTAAACAGTAATTTTGTTTGGGTTGTCCTCCCATTCAAGTGTATTGGCCAGTCAATTTACCTTCATATTCTGTAGCATGTAATTCAGTTTTATTTATTGTAATCTTATTTTTATTTGTATTTCTACTGTATTTCCTCTAATGTTTAGTTCCATGCAGAGGTACATCTGTACTGTAGTTAAGCCTCTTTGCTCTGACACCACATCATTACCTGTACTACAGCGATATGCTCCGCTAAGCTACACCATTATCTCCTGACAGTCATTTCAGCGTAGCACCACCGCCTTACTGAAATAATACCCTGTTATACATCACACACAAAAAAGAGCATGTAATCTCATGGTGTCATTTTTTTCAACCCTTTTCAATTCTGTTCTTCAATAGCTATTCAATTTTGTAAAAAAAAAAGAAAATTGTATTATTTGTTTCAGCATAGAACCAGGCCCCTTTAAGATTTTTTCATTAAATCAAGACTGAACTCTGAACCGTGCATGTATTTTTCAGATACTTATCACTCACACAAATGAGATTATTCAGGCTCCACTCGTATAATGCAGTCTATCTGATGTGTCTATAAACCACTACAGCGGAGGGAGGTAGTAAATGCCTCACACGTCTGGAGTCTGTGAAACTGTTATTTATAGATTTAAGGATCTCTCCAGGCTTTTAGTGATGACCTATGTGAAAATACTTTGATTTGATTTTTAACACGATCGGTGCCCCTTGTCTCAACACCAGATGGCAGTAGAATGCATGATTGTGTACATATCTCATCACAACACAAACGATGCTCATGTTGTTGCTGACTGTGAAAGAACACAGATTTAGGATTACATGTCTTCAGACAAGCTTCCAGAAATCTGGTATGAGTTTGTTCAGCAATACAGACTAACTGTGTGGCTATTATGAGATAATTTATGTACATAGAATAGCCAGAGCCATAAGAGGAGAGGAGCAGTTATTCAACCATTAGGTCAAATGAGACCACAAACAGGTGAAAAAACTGTTTTCTTAAGTGGGGTCTGTATGTCCTCCTTGTGTTACTATATGGTGTCTTTCCAGGTCCTCTGGCTTCCCCCATGTAACAAACAGGCCCGCATAAGTAGACACAAGCACCTTCACCTTTTCACTTAGGCACTTTAACTTGCATATATTTGCACATCCCAAGATAATTGCACAAGTTATTTCAAAGGTTATTTATTGATTAATTGTCTTTCCTTTTTCCGTTTTAGATCCAGTGGCACTGTAGCACTTTGATTGATGGCTACTTGGCCCTGGAGACAAAGGGAGACAAGTTAGACTCCAAATTTACTGTGCAATACGTATAATGTGCAATATTTAAGTTAAGCTTTGTTTAGTGTTTGTGTGTGTTAATGTATCTTAAACTGTTTAGTGAATTGTGTTTGTGTGTTTGTACTTACCTTGTCCTTGTGTCCAGGTCCGTTAGCCAAAAGAGTCCCTGCAGAAACGAAGGCCCTTAAAAAGGTTCTGGGCTGGACCAAGGCAGGGAGAAGAGTAGGGGTGACAGGCCTAGTAGTTTTATTAGTTTATGGGTTGCTATTTATAATTGGTGTTTGGTTATAGGTTTTATGTACATAATAGTTTGGGTTTTATATGGTTTATGGTTATGGTTTTGGTTTATGGAGGTTTTTGGGTTACTTTTAACTATTTATAATAACTTCAACATCCCTTTAGCAGTGGTTTTAGCCAATTAGTGGGACAGTATATAAGGCGCCTCATTCCCACCCTCGATGTTCTAGTCTGTAAGCCATTAGTTATCATTTACATCTGGAGGGTGGTGGTAGTGCGCTTGACAGTTCGCCGTTAAACTACAAAGAACAAGAACAAGAACAAGAACACTCGATGTTCTGCTGCTGGAGAAGACACTGCTCCTCTGACCTCCATTTGCACTTGCACTTTTTGGCATTTGCGCTTTGTTTTGTAAATATGGAAGATTGAAAGAAAATAAAGAATTGTGGACCACGCCATTTACAGCCTCTGACTTCTCTATTCCGCACATCGCTTAACCCCAACCGCTAAACGGCTAGCCTACCTAACACCCTCACTGTCCAGCTTTTAGTTTTAAGTCCACGTAAAACTCTCTGCATTTCACCCATTCATCAAAGCCGCAGGGGCAACCTGTCAGGAGCAGTGGGCGACTGCAGTGCAAGGGGACCCATCTCAAAATCTTGGTCAGGATGTAGCCATGAGGTTTGTGCATGTACATACTGTATGTAAAAAAAAATTCTGTCAGTGTATGTTGTCTGCTCTGCAACTAACTTGACACTATCTTGGGTGTACCCCCAAGGGGTGGACGATATGACAAAATTATTATTATTATTATCACAATTTTTAATGAGAACACAATTTTGATTTAATCACGATTTTAATTGACGTTCTGCCTTACACAGACTGCTGCTATCTAAAATATATCTAACCACAGGTTCACAGTACATATAATCTAATGTTCATCATAACACTTAATACTATTTATTTTACTTTTTTATTAATATGAATACTGGCATTGTGACTGTGAAGAGCAGCACATAAATTACACACTGAATCACAGTTCAACAATCTTCCCAGATTAGCAGATCGTCATTACTGTGTCACAATTTGAGTTGTTTTTTGTTTTGTTTTTTGCCGTATCACCCCCTACCTCTATAGTTAGTTGCTGGCTTAGAAAGTCAATATTTAAATTATGTATACAAACTCTACCTATGAAATATTCTTGCTGCTGAGGCGGCAGTGAACTTTTGTGTGTTATATTTTGACAAAAACTGTCTCCCTGTTCCTATATCAACAATGTGAGCATCAGCAGGCTGCATATCCATGTGTTTTCTCATTCACTGTAGTTATGCTGAGGTAGAGCATTTTTCTTCTTTCCCTTCTTCTAATGATTGTAGTTAAACTGGTTAGGCCCGCGCTGCTGCCTCCCTAACTCAGGTCTAATGACATATAATGTATTGAGACCATCAGATCAAGGAGCTGTTCATATGAGATTCCTGAATACTCTCAGTGTGTGTGTGTGTGTTGTGTGTGTAATGTTGTATTGTCTTTTGGGAATTGCGTGTTTCAGCAGTATGGATATTGCATGCAGTGGCAGAAGAAATAAACAAAAAGACTTCAGTTTTTTTGCTTGAGAGGATGGGTTGTATGTATACTGCTGAGGCGGTTCTGTGACTGATGTTCGTCTGCGTCTATTTATTTGTTTGGCAAACAAATGCATTATTAACCAGTCACCGCCACATGTCAGCCCCCTGTTTGCGACAGTATCTTCCCATTCAAGTGCAAATGAGACGGGGTAACCTTAAATGTAGAGGTGGGTAGGATATAGACTCAATCTTAAGTTAAAAGCACTCGAGGAGAAAAAGAGTTAAGCTTCAAAGCATAAAAAATTTACTTTTGTTTGATGGGACAAAGCTGGTGTAAAAATAGCATTGCTGTCATTTGTTTTTTGCTTAAGGCTGACAAAAGAGGCTAACCTTGTTTATCGTTGTTGACATGTCATCAAATGTGGAGAACTTGCTTCTTCTTATTTATTTTAACTTATGTTTGGTTTGATGGGATAAACCGTGGCAAGGGGTCGACTTCCAACAAGTCTGCATGTCCTCCTTGTGTTACAGTGGGTTCAGAAAATCCTGCTTCCATCCAATATATATTGTAAATCTAAAATGCCCTTAGTAAACAGATATGTGTGAATTGTATGTCAGTGTATGTGTACCAACAACCAGGCCACAGTGTATGGTGTACCCCGCCTAAGACCCATAGATGATGCCATGAGCAGTCTAATGAGAATAATCAAGAGGAAATAAATGAATCAATAATTGAAATGTTTTTTTACAGAATTATGAACCCAAACTAAATAGACGTGCATGTGCTGAAATAGCTGTCGTTAATTACAAGTACAATTAAATGAAAAGGTTATTCAAGTAAATCTGCGTCTGCCTTGGAAGTCGCTTTGTAAAATGTAGGTGAGAGTTCTCCATTTCTTGCTGCTTATGGCGATGATATGCTGCCATTACCTCGACCTGTGAAATTAAAAGGGCTCATTTGGAAGGAAGCCTATGGAAAGGAGCTTTTTAAAATGATATAAAGAGGTCTGTACCATTAAGCCCGGTCGTAAATTTTGACATTCAGTATGCGTTTCCTTTTAACTCAGATATTAGATTGAGTGGGCCCTAAAGCGTCATTTCATACCCAAAAGGAACTGCCTGTAGGTTTGCCTGGGAACAGCTTGAATAAAAATAATGCTGTGAAAGCCTTATTCGCGCTCACAATCTCACTTAAAGCAATTTCAACCATGACAAGAACTGAGACTCCAAAAGAATCAATCTATAGAAATGAAAGCCCTTTTTTACATTTGTTGAATACACATGAATTAAGCTCATGTACAATCAAATGGTAAGATCAAAAATGACGTAACAATGCAACTTTCTTTATTACCTTAAAGCGTTAGTTAGGAGGTTTCCCAAAAAATTTTGTTCTAATAATTTGCTTTGGAGTCAGTGTAATAACTTAATTATTGCAGGGTGAATGGAGCTCCCCCTTGTGACATCCCTTAGCAAAAAAAAAAAACAAAAAAACAAAACAAAAAACATCTCTTTTCAAAAGTCCACTGGACTATTGTCCCTATCTCTGGAAGTCTTGGGTCAAGTTGCATAGAAACACTAATTGCTTTTTTACAGGCTATTACAAATTTATTTTTTCATTCTTTCTGTGAACAAAAAGACAGAAAAGAAAGATTGTGGTAAGAAAATACAGCATAGATTGTAAATAAAAATGTAACTTTTACTTACCAGGTGGACAGAAATTTCAACTTACTGTTAATTGCTTCAGCTTGTTTGAAATGCTGTGATGTCGGTTTCTGGATTGGGACTCAAGCCAGGTAAAAAAAAATAAAAAAAACGAGTGTGTGCGCCAACTGTATCAACATGTTTTCTTGACCTTGGTTTCTTTTTAAAGGCAGACTACGGAGAAGACGGCTTCCCACAATGCATCAGTGAAGAAATGTCTGTGAGGTAATGTCAAAGACTTCTGGCATATGGCTGCTATGTGCACATACTGAACTCTGCAACAACCAAGTGACTGGAGATTCAAGGTGATGCTTTGATTTATTTATGCTTCAGCAGTAGTGAATGACGAGAAAACTTCTTTTAACACAAGTATACAGACATTTTCTACTGCAAACTTGTGTGTGGCCTTATCCTTCATAATACTACTGAGTTCAAGGTTTTATTAATTTTGAAATGTTTACATTTAAGTAAAAGGGTAAGGGGAAAACATCAAAGAGATGTATATAAACTGATAATTTTTATGAATCTGAGCTATCTTTTGGACCCCATAGTCACATCTACAATACAGAAAAGATCTTTGCAGTCAGAGTTATTATTATTTAGTTTTCTTAATAATGTAGAAATGTTTACTCTACAAATGTGCACTTAAGTGTGTGTGGGCGGACTGAAGAATCCTCATCAATGCATCACTTCTTTGAGTCTAGAAGCACAGACGACACATGTCTACAAAGATAGTGTTGAGTCTATTACATAATTAAGTTTTCAATGGCCCTCCCAGTGTGAAGGCCCATGGAGCATATAGCCTATGATCTCACCAGTGTCCCAGTTCTACAAATTAAAGACCCAAGCCTCAAAGGATGTGTATCAGCAGCATGGATCAGCATGGAGAGATATTTTAATAGAGAAAAGATCTGAAAAATAAATTCACTTAAGTTTGTGCTGGCCATGTTTACTTAGCTGCTAAAGTTGTGCAATGCAATAAAACTCTCATATTAAAAAGGAAAAGAAGAAGAATACTAGATTTTGACAACACAACAATATACCAGTAAACATTAGTATTATTGAAGACATCTTTGTATATTTGGGCTGTTTGGTCTGGAACATTTTGTCATATTATCCAATTTATACTCATTTGTCTTTAACTAAAAACGTGTTTGTCAGCTCTCTTCATTATCTGAGAGGACAGTTTGGATGTTGTCATGTCACTCTAGTATGAACACAATTAACACTTTATGGGACAATTGAATATACTGTCCAAATCGCTGTGATTCACAGGCACTTGGAGGTGCTTTGAGTGGTCCTACACTGGCATCAGCAGCCTATCAGCAGGACTGTGCCTTTGTTCTCAGTTGTGTTGTGCTGTACACAAGATGAAGGTAGAAGAAAACAGACGAGCTCATATTCACACTGAAGGAGCCTCTTACATGTATAATCTTGTGTGAGCTATAAATAAAGTGAATGAAAGCTGCTGGCTCCATTATTCAACCATGTGAACAAACATTTCTTGTCTTGTGTTGGTGCAGCTACAATGGTTGAATGTGTTTCAACAAGCTGCGGATTATCATAAAGTGTTACAATGTGGCTCTTTACTCCTTTGACAGATTGTGCTCATTACACATACTGCTGTGTTGTCTGCCAGTGTCACCACGCTTTTGTGCTAAATTGGTGTTTACTCTACGAGTTGCTGTTCTCATAGGACAGGGAGGACACTGCACAATGACCAGCCAATCAAAGGCCTCAACCGGTCGCTCACTGCTTAATTCAACAAACCTTCTCATTGATCACTAAATCTAATGAGAAGTGTTCTTATATTTTCAGGTAAATGAGTATTGACACTTAACTAAACAGTCCATTTTAAGTACGTTACACAATAAGCATTGTATTACAAACAATTTTCAAGGGATGATTAAAGGGGCAACAATAACATTCTGGAAGTGAAGGGTGTGTCATCCAGTAGCACACCACTTACCACAGTGGCAGTTGCCATATGTTTTTTCTGCGGAGAGCAGGCAAATAAAATGGCTGTGGAAATTCAGGTTATAACGGTCACTATTTAGAAACACCTCCAGGTGCTTACCCTTTTTGGAAATTATCAGTAACAACAGCAAATCTCAATTTTTTGGAAACAAGAATGTCTATTTTGATAACAAATGCCGATCAGATATTTAATTAAGTTCTTTATCCCTACACTGTAGATCGGTTAATTTGACTATGTGACAGTGACTTATTACTGTGAATGATGTGACTCTCCTGGACACTCTGGACTCAGGCCTGACTTTGGGCGTGTGTAGGTAAAAAGGGGGTGTATTTGCTGAAGGGGAAGCAGGAGGAAAGAAAAGGAGAGAGAAGATGGAAGTTGCGTGTGGGCGGATATCTCTCCAAAGTCTCTGACATGCTCTAACTGTTAGGCCACCATCTCACTGTCTTTAAAAATTACATTGATATAAACAATATAATTACATGTACTGACAACATTATATGAGAATGTAATATAGAAAACATCTAAATAAATAAATGTTAGATCTATGCTTTGTTTTTTTGATTTCAGCAAGAACTAAATATATTCGCTTCATGCATTTTCCTAACTTTACAACCGAGCAGCTACTTTCCTGCTGTGTGTTTCAGCACCATGGACAGCAACCTGGCCACTCCGTTTTGTAATGAGAGGGGCTTTCATCCAGACCTGTCTTCACACAACTAAACTAAATCAGATCCGTGCGTAAAAAAGTGCCAGTTGCGCATAGCCTATACAATACAATATCTTTTATTTAGCGGGACATATAGGGATTCTTCTAGTATTTTCACAATGTACATTTTGTGAGCAATGTCACTGAACATTAAATCAGTCAAAGCTACGCAGATCCGAAATGTAACACACAATAATGTGAATATGCACTCTTCATAAATGATAGAATTATATTGGAATCAAAGGGCTCTAATTCCGGTGGCTGAAGTATGTTGCCTTTTTTTCTTTTAAAACAAACTCATCGGCGGCCTATATTTGGCATAATTTTAAATAGCATCCAAACGCAACACCATTGACTGCACAAAAACATAACGAAAAAAAATCCATTCGTGCAAAAAATGCCACAGATGGCCTTAAAAGCACTTCATCTCTGGGTGTCCATAAATCCATAAACTTCACTTGGACGGGATTCATATATTTCTTTAAGGCTATACAAACATAAAATAGAGCATGACACACTTCTTTCTTCTTGTTATTTGTCCATTTGCATCGATTCACCTCTTTGTCTCTGGACAAAGTTTGTTGCCAAAATTAGAACAAATCCACAACGCACCGTATTCAATCCGTCATCCAAACTTTATGAATCTGATAAATGCAACTCCATGTTCATTGTGAAGATAGAATAGTAATACAGGTTTTTTGTCGGCTTCCTTGGCGGACAGTTTTCTTGTCAAATAGTTTAAGTCAAAAAGAGATGGCGAGTGGTGTGATTTCGTAGTTGTTTGCGGAACCAGTAGATTATAAAGGAAACACTAGAAAGCCTGAGAAGGTGGAGTATTTCCATCCGCCCATTAAGGTGCCTCTCTCCAGCTTCAGGGAGACCCGGTCGTCCCGCTCCACCATCAACAGCACGCCATTACTGGCAGCCTCCCGCGTCACGTCCTGGTCCCCGGCGAAGGCTGATATCACTGGATAATCGTTCTGCATCAGGTTCACCTACAAAGACCATAGGACACGTTACTAAAACTACTCAATGTCCATTCATGCATTTCCAAAGCGTGATTGACTTACCTGTATAGTTTGTCTGTTGTAAACCTTCACAACGTGAAAACTGAAACTATAGATCCCCCTTCTTGGAGCTTGGAAAACACTTGCTTTCAGATCAAAATGGTTGCCGATATTGACTAAAACCTGAAAGGAAATGAGTAAACAAGTCAGAACAGGCAGGTCAAGTTTAAATTTAATTTTGAACAAGCATTTAGTGCTAATGGTGTTACAGAGAGTAGATTTTATACATGGTTTGTTTATAGTTATATTCGTTTAAAATGTATTACATTATCAACAAAATAACTAAGTATCCAAGGCCTT
>JAVQKG010207262.1:0-14290 GCA_036025885.1 Hypseleotris bucephala
AAAACATAAAATCACAAAACAGAATAATAATAATAATAATAATAATAATAATATGTAAATTATAAAATTGAAAGTAATTTGTGTTATTGCTGTTAGGGTTTAGTCTAGAGGGAAATTCAGCAATCATACATGCAAGAAATTTGGCAATTGACTTGAAATAATCAATTTTTTTATTTATATATATATATATACTGTATATATTTTACCACAGTAGAAGTTTTCATAGTCTTCATTTTGTCCTGTTTATTACTGGTTTATATGTCTTTTATATCTTGTTTATATACATCTATTTCTGGAAAGCACTTTGAGGTAACTTTGTGTTGATTTAGTGTGGATTTAAATAATCGTGTTTAGACCTTCTTTTATTTATTTATCTGTTAGTCCCTATTTTGACCTAGTTTAGGCCTGGTTTAGTGATGGATAAATTCTGGTTTAGTCAATTGGCCCTTGCTACACTGCCCAATGCCACTTACCTAACAGCCCTGTACATGTATCTGGTCTAAGCCAAAAGATTCAAACTTACTGTTGATGTTTGCCATGAACATCTTCATGCCAATCTTAGCCAGGTTTTCCAGTGCATCTGTCTGTAACAAAAATATCTTCCTTAAATTAAAATGGTGTCTTAGGTTAAATGATGTACTCTTCACAAAATCACACAGTTGTCTATTGTACCTCAAAAGGTCCCACTTCAGTGCTGGCCAAAAATAGAGAAAAACTGTGAAGTAAAATGTAGTAATTTTAGTATAATTTTGATTATTTTCTTTGTAACAGTGCAATACGGTACTCACTTGCCTATTGTTGCCAAGCCTTTCAGTTTTCCACCATCAATCTGCATTTTACCGTTGAAGTCTGAGTCCTGATTGAAACAAAACAAAATGCAGCAAAAACACAAGTTGGAGCTTTTTATTGATTAGAAAAAAATAAAAAATAAAAACTAATTATTTCCGAAAAAGGAAATGGCCCAGTTTTTATTGCATCTTCAGAAAAGGTCATGTCTGGATCTGTAACACTTTGGAAGAAGTCTCTCTAATTTATTCTAGTTTAGTTTTACTTTTGAATCAGTAAATAAGGCCGATACTGGATCTGATACATTTTGTATTACACTATATCTAATTATGAGCAGATGAATAATGGGGAAAATTCCATTATACAGTATTATACAGTAACAAATTACAAAAGTTAGACATTTAGACCTCACCTGCCCTGACATAGTATCATATTGAGAAAACTTGTAATGCCTTGGCAATTATTCTAGTTTGTGGCCTGTTTTTACTTATAATTCTATCATGACCCTTTTTTGGGCCCTGATTTGATTTGCTTGAACATTGTGATAACAATTTTAAAGCACTCACCACATTGAGTTTGAAGAGAGGTGTGAGAGTGGAGTTGGGCTGAACCGCAAACACCTTGACTGAACTCAACAGATCAAGTTTAACAGAGTCAGGATGAAAAAAGACGAGCGGGACTTCTCGTGCGTAAACCTGCAGCGTCATCAAGAGGTTTGGGAACAACTGTGGCAACTGCAAAAACACAAGGAAACAATCAAAACATTTGTAAGTATAATTGAAAATGATTTTTACTTGTGTCATAACAGCTCATATTAGATCTCAAATTGGCCGGTGATTGTGTCAGACTTCTTTATCAACAATGTTATTTTTTCTCTCAGTTTATTAGGGGCTGGGATGGGCACAAATACTGGACAACAAGCAGTGTCATGCGGGTCAGGAAAGCTAACCACACATTCTTAAGTCACAATTTCACCATGGTCCAGCTGAATGTCTTGAAAAATTATTTATTTTGTATAGATGTAAAACAGACTACTTAAATTGCAGACTTCTAAAATTACTTTATGTTTCACCCTAAATCTAGATAAAAATAACCTTTGCTACATAATTTGTACTGTTTTCTTGTACTAGTTACTATCTCATGCAATGTTAACACAGGACAACACACTATACATATTAGCTGCAAGTATAGCATTTATAGTGTTCTTTTTTACCTGAGGTACATAGGGTCCCATTTGGCTTGTGTTCAGATGCACCGGGGAAATAGGAGGGATCTGTAGTGACATGCAGAGACAATGTAAAGAGACTATATAAAACTTAATATTCATAATGCTGTTGTCCATACCATGCTGTCATTGATGAGCGCCTGCAAGTGTCCAGAGATGTAGTAAGCAAAAAAGGCAGAGTTGGCTGCGTACTCGGACAAACCCACTGATAACATGAAGTTGGGCTGTTCAGACAGAGTGAATGGCTCAGGCTCAAAGGGAGGGTCTTTCTGGGTCTCCACGCTGTAGAACTCACCCTAGAAATAGTAATTTACATGTTGGACGTATGCACCAATCCAGCTTTTTCAGTCCCAATATCTGGACTTTGTGGACTGATCAATAACCATTATCCACCGATACTAATACAAAAATTAAAGGTATTTTTTTCCTAAATTTGTATTATCAGAAATAATAAACCAAAATATATAATATAATTAAGCACAGATGATCCTGAAATTTGGGAGTTAGTGTAATATAATGTAATTTGACACATCTCCTAAAAAATAGTAAATAATGTTGTTGTCTCTAGTATTGACCTTATTTACAGATACTCCTTCCAATATCATAATGGTAAAAAATACAAAATACACTCAATTTAAGATGTTTTTTTTTATCACCTTGAGGCCAAAGTTCATGCTCTCATTATCAACAGCAGGTGAGACAGACAGAGGCAGGTCTAAACCAATGATCGAGTTCAGGTCAAAGCTGACTGAAAAAAATACAAATCAAAGCCATGTTTAAAAAAAAGAATTGCATAACAATTGAACTGCACTGAAAATATGCCCACTTTTATAAATCTAATAAACAATAGTAATATGGAAGGCTGCAGTACCGTTCATGACCTGCAGATGGTTCTCTAATTTCACAATAGCCTCCTCCACAGCGGGGCAGATCTGTGAAGAAGTCAATGACAGTTTCCAATCAGTAATTTCTTTGATAATAGTAATTTTTTAGAAATGTGTGTTGTTGGCAAAAGTCAATTCTCACGTTTCGTTGTATGTTCCCCTTGATTTTGTCTTTAAAAAGTTGTACAAAAGGGTTAAAGAACCAGCTGTTGAGAAAATAAAAGTGTTATGCTTTGGATTTTTTAAATTAGAGAAAAAATGCACCATGCCTAGTTAGTTGCAGAGCTGACACAGAGACCGATAACAACCATTCTGTCATTCACTAGAAGCAATTCCCCAGTTAACCTACAGTATGTATTTATTAATATGTAAGTTATAACGTAGTGGGTGGGTATTGTTATTTATGCAATTTATAGTCTTTTTGTGGGATCTTGGATTTGAGCTGAAAATTATCAATTCAAAAAGGAACATATACATTTCCCCTTGTACACAATCTGCACAACTAACCGAACCAACTCAACCAATGTAACCAAAAAGGTATTAGTTAAAAGCTTCATATCTGCTTTCCCCTTTGTGGCCGTACCTTGCTCCACCATAAAACTCAACATCAACTGATTGAATGTTGGCGTCGCAGATAACAGATGACACAGACAGGCGGCCGCTGGAGTCTCGGTCCAGCCCCAGGACTGAGTTCAGGTCTATGTTAAACAAAGCCATGTCAAAGGTCCCTCCATCAGTGCTGTGAGAGAAGTACAGAGAGAAAAGAGAAAGTGAGACAGATTTTGTTTCTAACACGGCATATATGCATACATTGTTTAAATATGAAATAATAAATACATAAAATAAAGGAAAATCAGGCATAGGGGCAGCAGTTGTGCAGTCGCCAGTTCAAATTCTTGCCTGGGGGGTGGGCACATCCTGTTGTTGTGTCCCTGGGCAAGACACTTAACCCGCACATTACCTATGTATGAATGTGGCCATGTGATTGGTATTCGGTGGTAGTCGGAGGGGCCGTCACCGTAAACGGGCAGCTACACTTCCGTCAGTGTGCCCCAGGGCAGCTGAGGCTATACAAGAAGTTTACCACTACCAGTGTATGGAGTGAATGAATAATGGTAGTTTAAAGCGTCTTTAAGTGGACAGAAAAAAGCAAAATAAAACTGATGCATTATTATTATTATAACATTATGACCACTGATAGGTGAAGTGATTAACACAGATTCAAAGACTTCCACAGGACAGGAGGACTCAGCTTATACAGGTTATTCACAGATATGTTTCTATATTTAGCCAACTTCTGACTACTGCTTGTTATTCTGATACTTCCTGGTGTGTGAGACTGTGACAGAGTGTTGAGAAGGAAGGGAAAGGGGACCACATAATTCAAACATTCAAACATATATGTTTTTTTCCTCGGCAAATTCATGGGCTGCAACTGAGTATAAAGATTTGAGAGAGCTTGAAAAGGGCTAAATTGTGATCAGACATCTCAAAAACTGCCATTTAGCATTACAGATTGACTTCCTATTTCTGGTTGACTGATCAGAAAACAATAAGCCTAACTTACTTCTTATTTCTAGGAGTCTTTCAATGTTTATTATTCTGTGGTAGTACAATGAGAAGTATATTTCTCCAATAAAATACAATATTATCAATATAAAACAAATAAAGTATATTAAAACTACCACTTAATAAAACTGTATATTGACGTCCAAATAGCAGTAACTCACATTATGCCAAATCGTGTGGCCCAGTCACCACTGACAGAAGCACTGAATCCTCTGAGAGACACGTCCAAACCAGACGCACTCGGATTGAAGTGAACCGACGGCTCCGGAAAGTCATACTTTGTTATTTTGATGCTGAAATAAAACAGGGGAAAGAACAGTGCTATTGTCATACATTTATACAATGTCAATTCTCATGTTTTGTTGTGCATGCTCAGCTTTATTTTTGTATCAGCCCGTTCAGGGGTTTGTTTTTGAGGGAATTTCAAACCGTACTGTAAATTTCACATCTAGGGCATCTGGATTTACTGCCCTTTGAAGCAACTATTGTTTTGGGTTTTTTTGTCCACGGCATTGACAAGAGTAGTCGTTTGAACTTTGTCCAGTAAAGATTCTTTACTGATCCCAATGGAAATTCAAGTTTGTTTGTTTTTTAATGTACAGAATACTTACAAACTCATGTAATCCATATTTTAACTATAATATTTATTATTATTACTTGAATAATAATATATTAGTGTAACACTGAAGCACTTACCCAGACAGGGTGTAGTGTATGTCTATGACATTTCCTCTGACATCTGGAATTTTGACAAGATCCAGCTTTTCCTGAATTAGACCTGCCCCAAAGTGTCTCACTAAAGAAAACACAAAAAACATCTTTAACATAACTACACTAACAGAAAGACTAAGTATAAAGGTTAGATAGGTAAGTATCTTACCGCATTGTAGGCCTTTGTCTGTCAAAACTACTTGAATGGCTGGGGTTTCTCCAAACGTAGAGACAAATAGTGCAAATAATATTAAAACTTGAAGCATGTTGTTGGCTTATCTGCCGCTAAAGCCACGTAACAAGTAAAAAAAGAATCAACTAAAGAAACATACTTATTGTTAGAGTGAAAGTAAACTATCCCTAGAAGCAGTGTGGCCGCTACATGTACAGTCTTGTCTGTTTGTCAGTGAGTGAGTGGAGAGTTGCTTCCTGTTTTTTTACAGAAATGAAACTTACAGCTGCCTTTGTTTGGGCTTTATGTGAGAAACTCAAAACACTACATAAAGGCTGTAACAGTTTAAATACTAGATAAGAAAGCATTTGGGAGTTGGTAAAGCAAATTATAACTAGGGGTGGCACTGACTTTTTTCATGGTTGAAAATACTGGCCTGGTGCCTTTATTGATTCTCATAGATGCTTTAAAATTGTATCATTATATTATTGTATTAATTCATTCCACAGTCACACTGCAGTGGTGGAAGGCTACTTGGACTACTGAAGCAAGCTGACAGAAGCGTGGCTGCCATTTGGCGCCTACAACTCCCACCACCTCCAAACACCAATCGCAGATTTATGGCAATGAGGTGTCAGTCATGGATTCAAACCAACAACCCACTGGAACATGAGGCCTTAAAAGTGCAGTATAAATCTAATAGCTTTTTCGATCATCTCTGTATTATTGTGGTCATCTTTTCATCCTCCATTACGGTACAAAGATGTTAAACACCAGTCTTGACACTTCTGTCTAACTGATCAAAGCCAATAACTGCTAATAATTCACTTAATTGTGCTTTCTTTTCCAAATGGAGAATCACATTTTCCAACTGGTCATTTGTTTGATTGGCTCTATAAAAGAGTACTAGTTGCACCACTCAATGTCAGTGTGGCTTTATCTTGGGTCAAATCTACAAAAAGAGGATCTTCAGTATTTCTCAGTTCCTCCTTAGCACTTCACATGACAGTTAAAATAACCAGATTAATCATTTTCAATAACACTTTGCACGTAAATACTTTTAAGCAACACAAAAGAGAAACTTATATATGAGAAAGCAAAAGTCATTTTTGCAAAGGTGCAAGAAAACATATAAATCTCCAGCCATAAAATATTAGATTTATTTATCTCTTAATTCAACAAATAGTCTTTTTCTCACACAAACCATGATAAGATCCATTGAAATCACATTGAACAACTTCAAGAGGAAGAGTATATTATCAGACAAACTTTTTTCATCATAAAATACAAGTAGGACCCACTTTCTTCACTTTGAGTTCATCCAAAATGACACTTGAAACACAGAAACCAAACAGGACCAAGATGAAACACAAAATAAATAAAAACATCTCAAAAACAGTTACACAAGATTCACACGAGCCACACAGAGCAGCAACAGACTTCCTCTCTCTAACTCTGGCCTTAGATTTTTGGTTATCTTTTGGTTCATGCTTTGCTGAAAAACTACAGTCTGTCCAGAGACTAAAGATCCCAACTTGTTTATTGCAGCTTAAATTGTCAATTTTGCAGCCATATAAACATGTGTTTCCAAGGTTATAGCAGTTTCCCAGGAGGGAGAGGGACACTTTTATGGCACCCTTCATTTCTCCTAACCACAGTTTGTCCCTTCTCGGTTGCCGTAGTCACTGCTCTCTGTGCTGAGGCCTAATCCAGTGTAACATCATAGATTATTAAGTGTAAACCAGGCAGCTCTTAAACCAGTGATAACCACTGTTTTATCACATGACTCCATTCGTCAGATATTTTAACACTACACACACTGTACACTCATGAAGCCACCGCCTCATGCATGTTTTTCCCAATGAGAATACTACGTTACTTCACTATGACTGTAGATAGAGTTCATTATTGCACATTATCACAAAGGCAAAATAAAAAGATGTACATTTCACACAAATATTCCTCTTGTTGAAATTTGAATTATGATGAATTTTCACTGTTAAGTAATTATCGCTCTTTTCATTCTGGAAGATCATAATTTCCATAAGCCTCGATCAGCCCTTCGATGGAGTGAATGAAACCAGAAATCGCACAGATGCTCCCTACGAAAAAAATTGCGACATCGAAAAACACGTGGTGCCAAAGTAGGTTCCTCCACTGCAGCTTGAGGTGGAAGAGGCTGGGGAGAAGGAAGCACAGCCCGGCGCCTGTCAAGCTGCCTGTCAACCCCATGAGGAGGGCGAAATGTGGGACGAAAACAGCCATCAGCAAGGTGAAGACGACCAGGACGACTCGGAGGCCAAGGCCCCAGGTTTTGAGCTGCCCGTTGGGGCCATAGCAGTCCGGGAACAAGGCCCTACCTCCATCTTGGAACATCGACTTCTCAAGGACCTCAACAGCGGCAAAGAATGGGAGCGGATAGGACAATAAAGCTTTAGCTACGAGAAATAGATTGACCACTGCACGAATGGAGTATGGCAGGTTGTCCGTGATGACTTCCTTGGTGGCGTCTGCCCATGTGAGGTATGCCACGAGTGCGAACAATCCTTTGAGAACACAAGCAGCGATATGCGTCCAGTCCATCATGCAGTGAAACTCGCTGGGCTTCTGCATGTTCCCCTCCAGAGATGGTAAGAAGATCTGCGAAGTGTAGCTAAACACAATAATCCCGATTGAAATGGGAAACTTCTTGACATCAATGTAAAACTTGACCTTTTCCCAAGCCCACTCTCGCGCACGGGACAGGCAGTAGGCGATTACAAGGATGTTGATGACAAAGTGAGCCAGCGTGCACAGAAAGCTCAACTTAGACACTGCTTTCAGGTTCTTGAGGAAGGCGCAGGGCAGCAGGGCGGCAGTGGCGACAACAGACCAAGCTTTCTGAGAGACTGGGAAACCGGGGAAGCTGTTGTACATGAGGTTCCCGCTTACAACAACATACAGGATACAGGTCATCACCAACTCGATGATTTGGGCCACGTTGACAACATGGCCACCCAATGCAGGGAATCGCGGGGCGCAGCAGGCGTTGGCGATGTCTACGTAGGAGTCCCGCACGCGCACCTTTATCCCATCTTCATTCTCCTCGTACAGACACGCGATAAGGATCTTTCCCGTGTAGCAGCAGACCACAGCGGCGAAGATGATGAGGAAGAGGCCAAGGTATCCACCGTGAAGGATGGCATAAGGCAGGCCCAGCACGAACATGCCCTAAAGAGATATAGGAGAGATAGTGATACAAGAGCTCTGCAACATATGATAAATAATTCAAGATTTACAATAACATGACTTGTCTGAGCTTTCTGCCATGTTATACAGCATTATCCTTATCAAGACCTTGGAGTTGTGCTTAGTTTCATTCTGCATGTTTGAGTCCTCCTGTAGTAGTGAAGTGGGTGTGACCAGCAGGAGGAAAGAGGGCCTTAAAGGGACATACACAGTAGAGCCCAAAAAGGAAGCCATTTTCAATTAATAAAACAGAAAAGTGGGGGGAGAATTCTCTGGAGAAGAGAATTGCTTTTATAACCCCTTTAAAGCTGCACTACCTCTTTTTCCTTGTATTTTGGCAAAGATAATTATTTAGCCTAGGACACTCTCGAAAAAGAGATTTGTAATCTCAATAAGTTTTCTCCAGGTTAAATAAAGGTTAAATTAAAAAACTAAAAATAAAAAGTTATTAGTATAGCATAACAGAAGTCATCTGAGAAATTAGACTTTGATATCACCTGTGGGCGGTTTAAAAGTTTTTGTTTAAACTAAATTTTTTTAGACACTTTACTTTTACAGTCTCAAAATCAGGTAGTGTTTCACTTTTTAATCTTTTTTCTTACTTTCTTTTTTTTTTCTTATTTCATTTAGGGCTCACAGGTGGCTAGAGAGGATACACCCATAACAACAGACACAAGGCAGACAGGTGGCCGGAATTACTCAACCATTCATTTTCATACATTCATCAATAACTCATTCATCCACTAAAGGACAGTTTTATCACTTTTGACACATACTTCTTTAGACATGGTCAATAATAAGAAAACCAACAGTAACATGATTTAGACATGCAGAGAAATGCAAATTAAGAGTTGACCCTCACCCTTCCTTTCACAGAGGCAAAACCAGTAAACCACTCTGCTACTGTGAAACCATATGTTATAGATTCATGTTTTGCAAAACCTAAATAACACTGGAACATTACTTCATACATTTTCAGTTCTGTTTTATATTTCAAGCTACAATAATTTTTTTAAAGGATTTTCGCCCTCTAATGGACTAGATGGAAGTAAAGTGCTGACCACTGTTTTGTCTGTCTTGTTTCATCCAAGTCGATAGTTGTAAAAAATGCATCAAAATTACATTGGTGTTATATGTTTTATTTATTTTGAGATGACAATAAAGGCTAATAAAGGACAGTAGAGTATATTTTGCTCAGGTGGTTATTTCAGATCATTGCTATGCTTTGAATAAAGAAGTCCCTAAACACAGCCTATTACTTTATTTCCTTACGTGCACATACCTTCCTCCCTTCCTTGCCACTTACGTAACGACGTCAATTACATTTTTATTTCACCAGAAAACAGTGACAACCGTGATCCATTAATCCACGCTTCTCTTTGAGGCCTCTTCTCGTTCTCTAGCTTTTTTTTTTGACGCAGGCAGTCTCATATGCGCGCTCCCGACACAATAATACACGCATCGAACCAAAACCGCGACACAAAACCTAAATCCAACCTTCAATTTATCAGATTGAATCAAATATTGATCAGAAAAAGCTTCTTCTATGTGTCTTGAGCCCGGAGCTATCGGCGCTGTGGCCTGTATCTGTGGCGCCGAGATAAAAAGATTTGAATACATAATACATTTAAACCGTGAAAAGGGCCACTAATTGAATTCATTTTAAGGAAAACACGTAAACGTTTATGGGCTGCATAAAGCCATTGGCATTGGATGTAGCAGAAATAGAAGAAGGTAGCCAATAGGAGAATTTTGAACCTTTATGATGCATAATAATACGGTAGGCTAGAAGCTCCTTTACGCACGGGTATACATCAAATGAAAGAAATGATTAGGATTCAATTTACACAACAACACAAAAATTCAAGCACAATCAGACTAGGCCTATATCTAGTTTTAGATCCTGTTTTTGTGTGGCTATGCATATATTAAAGCATATTAATAAGATGGCTCAAGTGAAGCAGCTGGCTAACATTTAACGCCTAAACATCAAATCAAAATTAACAAAAGCCTAGACACATTGGTACAAACACGATGGTAGCACAAATAGCATATAGCCTACTTTAATAGGCCTATATGGCCAGGTTTTCTTGTATCACTAATATGTCAGTTTCGGTTGGAATTATGTTTTTACAGAAGCAGTTTGAATTAGGTCACTCCATTAAATGGAAACTGATTTTACGCAATGGATTCATGTGTCTTAGCCTATATTCGGGTGTGGCTCGCCACCACAGGCAACATAGGCTATATAGGCCTGTACTGTCTCACGGAAACATATCATTAAACATTAATAATTGTCTTGTTATCTAGATGTATTAGTTTGGTGTCTACTAGTTTTAGACTGTCTGATTCTAATAAAAATCCGTGCGTAAAAAGTGAAGGTGACTCTTTTGGAGCGGGGGGCCCAGAGTGAGGCTCGTGCGCGCTGTGACAGGTGGGCTGTCAATGCCACGTGACCCTCTGACTCCACAGCGGACTGTATTAGCGTCAGGGCCCGGATACAGGCCTAGAGACAGCGCAGAGAACAGGGGCGTTGTAGGGCCGTGTCCTTGACATTTACACGGACCTTTGGCAATCGAAACTAAACAAATGAAAAAAAGGCGAAGGCCCATAAAGCATAAAAAACATATAAATTGAATTTAGCAGAATCCGACTAAATATTAACCCTGCATAGACGCCATGTCAAGCAATTTTTAGCCCAATAAACCAAAAAAAATATGCAAAATGGTCGGAGATTATGCATAGCGTATTGGCCTGTATATCCTTGCATATTCTTGTACCTGGATGGCGTTGGTGACGTTCCAGCCCGCCTCCCACGACGTGATTTTGGGCTTGGCCTCCTCCAGAGACAGGCTGCTCTTGAGTCCAGGCCGTGGCCCGGTGCCGTCTCTCTGGTAGTGGCTGTCCCCCTCCAGGTCCCCCTCCTCGCCCTCTTCCATGTGTCCGCTCTGCCCGGAGTCCTCCCGCTGCAGCACGTCCATCTGCATCCCCTGTCTGTAGTCATAGTCCAAATCATCGCATTCTGCAAAACCCAAGCCCTCTTCATCCGTGGCGGCCTGGAAACCCAAGCGGGCGAACACCCCACTCACCTTGGCCTGGGACTTGTGGGAAACCGTGTTCACAGTGTTAGTGATTTTGTTGGTGATTTTGTGGCGGATTAGATGAGCCATTTTTTAATTTCAATTTCTGAATTAAAGTGGTAAATTATCAGTAAAATGTGTCGTTTTTAATGGTATTTGAAGCTGCTAAACCGAAGTCATTTCTGCCTCCTGGTCGTCGTCGTCTTTGAACCACCTCCTTAGGCCTTTCCAGAAAAAAAAAAAAATCAAATCCTCACCCGCTTTTCTTGCTCATCTCTTCCATATTATCCTCAAAACAGCTTCCCGCGTCAATCTCAAAGAAAAAACGCGACAAAATCAACAAAAAACGCCTCATTTGCCGCAAAAATAAGAAAAGTCCATGTTTCTTTCACTGGCCCTTAATTTCCGTCGGTGACCGCACGAGCGATGGAATTTCTGCATCAACTACAGGGCGCGCGGGAGCTGGGCACGGCATGTGCACGCGCCTGGAGGAGAGAGGAGGCGCGCTCACGTTCACTCAGAGAAAGGGGAAGGCACATGACGCAGAGAGGAGACCCTTCACCTGCGCAACGCCTCAAATATGTCACAACTATCAGCACAGTCAGAAGACCACGGAGTTACCTTTACCTTCTTCTGCTTGTAAGGTGCATTGGGATAGACAGCTTGTGCTACTATTTGGCGTTTTATTGGGCTCTTGTACTTCTATATACAACTATGGTTGGATTAAAATTAGAGCGCAAAGGCAAAGTGACATGCATTTTTAGAAATGTCCAAAATTTATGATCAATATTAGCCTATATATTTTTCAGTAGAAGTCAAGGAATTACACGTTTTCTGTCATATTCTGCATTCAGGGTGGCACCTATTTTCCATTATGCTCATGCAAGGCTATCTGAATGTTAGAAGTCCTTCAGTATAGGGTAATAATTAGTTTGCAGGCGTTGCTGTATGCTGGTCCCGGTTGGTGGTTGTTTTGTTGAGATTTTTACCCCTCAGTGAATGGTCTCGGGGCGGAGGGGGCCGTCATTGTAGGCTACAATCTGAGCCTTGGGGCATCTCAGTTTGTTACAAGTCACTTGACTTGACATTGAGGATTTCCGTGTCCTACATTTTGGCGCAGTAGCAACGAGCATCCTCCTAAATAAAAATGTACAAAGAGCACACAATGGCTCATATTTTACTTAAACATTTGTGTTCTTGTATTTATTAGGCTTTGTAAATTGGAGTAATAAATGAGGGAATATTAGTATCGTTTTACGTCTTATTACGTTACGTTTTCACGCCAGATGCTTTACTCTGAACAGCTGGATTGGGCATATGGTCGCAGGTGGCATGGCAGCAGTTGAAAACGGCGCAACTTGTGGCGCAATGGTGAGTGCTGCAGTTTAACCAGCACCACGGACAGCTCCTACACTTTTACACAGTGACCTCAAGCTTAAAATGTTTGGTCATAATTCACACTGAGATATTGATATTTAGTCTTAGATCCTGTTTTTTGTCTAATTTTGATTCATTAAAATAATTCTTGATGAGAGAACTTGGAAAAATATCCACTGATAGAGTAGCTAAAACTGCTCTTTTCACGTTAGTAGCACAGCTCACTGTGGTAGTGGGCTACTGCGGTGCACCTCGTTCTAATCCAGCCCTCGTGCCTCGTGCGCCATAATCTGCTGTGACACGCGCTCAGACTGTCATCATTTTGTGCAGCGCGAGGCATTAACTCAACGGCTCCACTGCTGCTTTGACAAAAAAGACCCAATCCCAATGACATTTAAGTTGTTTTTAATTGCTGCATTTTGCCTTTATAGCCTATAGGAAAGATTAAAACTACTGATGTTAATGTCATATGGTCATCAGGCTAATCTAAAATGTGACATTGGTAAATAATGATCCAATATCTACTTTTCAGCAAACTAGAATAAAAATGATATAACATTTAGGCCACTTTGTCTTATTTTGTCGTGCCGTTTGTATGTTGGGCTATAATAGAAATAATGGTCAATGGCTATTGCTTTTAAACAAGAACCTGGAATAAAAAAGTGAGTCCTGATTTGATGAAAAAGAAACCAAACCGCGGATCGCGCTGCAGAGGTTTAAATTTAGCCACTGCCCGAGGACAGTGAAAGTTGCACATATTTTCACGCTTGGCCTGCGCTCATTCCAGCTGCTGTTTGCGTTCGTGCAGTGTTTGTTGTGAGCGCGTGTCAGTCAGCGTCATGTCTGGGGCTGTGTGCGCAGAGGAGGAGATGGCACCAGTGGAGGGTCCTCGAGGCAGCCGTATCCCCCACCACCCACGTGCGCCCCGACCCCCCCCCCCCCAACCCCCCACCCCCCACCCCCACGTGCGCTCACAGGAAAAGCACAAAAACCCCGGGCAAATGTCACACACGCACGAGCCCAGTAAAAAAAAGACTACAAGATGAACGACATGACAATACAAATTACTCTATAATATAAAATGAAAAATAGATGCGTGTCTCTTTAGGAATAGACTAACTAAAAGACATATAGTTCAAAGAAAATAGTTTAGGCTGCCACGCTTTTTCTTTAGCGGCTAAAATAGCCTAGGCTATATGTTCATATCTGAGATCTTGCCAGAATAGGCCATAAGCCTCATGGGGTTGCAATAACCTAA
>JAVQKG010207334.1:0-13140 GCA_036025885.1 Hypseleotris bucephala
AAAAAAAAAAAAGATGTAAAAATCTGAGATTTCTGCATTTGAGAATGTTTGTTTCAGACGCAAAATGTAACATTTAATGTATGAATACAGAACTGTGTAATAAATTAATAATTACAACATGAAGTGTATAAACAAACCAAAACTGATTGACTGCAGAGAGAGAGAGAAAGAGAGAGAGACGCTCAGGCAAAATATGAAAAAGTAGACAAAGCATGCAGTGAGGCGCATTAAAAAATTGTGTCAAATTGTGTCATGCTGCAGCACAACAATGTGTTTCAGCACAATCAATCTTAGCTAATAAGGCTATCTGGTGGACAGGGATAAGAAAGCTAAGCAAGTAAAAAATAAGCAGGACAACCCCTGTCTGGAGTAGAAACATCTAGGAGTGTGACAAATAGTTTTTATTACTGTGTACAAGTGTGTATCTATATGTAAACACCAAACTAAATGTATGGGTAGATGCACTTTGGGTTGTAGTTGTTCTTATGGTGCTTTCAAGTAGATATTTGAAAAAAATGACAATACACTGACGTGTGAAGTGTTAAATACCTGATTTCTGTCTTGAGCAGTGTGTCCATTGAGAAACACGTCAAGGATTAGATAGCCTGAAGATATTGGTGGCCATGAATAGTCCAAATCAGAGAAATGGACCCTCCAAAGTAACGCCACATCTGATTAGAAAGAGAACACTTTATGAACATAAATCATACACTTTGTCATAATAAGACCACTTTCAGTCATGACAATTGCAAACACGTATTTTTTTAAATGGCCGTGTGCAAATTTTACTAGGAACCTTTTAATGTTTTTAATACACCAAATGTAATGAAAAGTTTATTAATCTGTGTCTGCCTTTTCCCACTTTGTACGTCTCCGGTCTCTTAAGCAACACATAATATGCGTAGTTAGAAAATAAGCACTTCAAGCATGACACCTGCAATGTAAACACGTGAACAAAAGCCCAAACCAATTTAACAAATACACACGCGAGTAAAAACACACATCTCTCTGCCATACTGTGAGCAAAATGGCCTGAGCTTCAGTGCAGCCAAAACATGGCCTTTAAAGGTGCATCCTGCTTACCAACGTGTAGCGCTAACACAAAACTCGTGGATTTACCAAATTAAATTAGATTTGGTCACGTTTGAATTTGAACCTGCTAAGCAACACACAATGAGTAATATGTTCTATACAGGTTGTGTCTGGCCATGACAGCACTTTAAATGTAGCCTACTCCGATAAATAGAACGAGCTCATTTACTGAAACATTTGAGTGCCATCTTTAAAGGCCTTGGCTTAAATTTACGGCAAACATTTTACATCAGAGTGATATAACTGCAAGTGTTAACGTCGTTTATTTGATTGCTTATTGTTCCTGTCCTTGTGTAAAAGATAGAAGTATATTCGTTAGATTGTATTCGTAGATAAGCAAACCGAGGGGCTCGCTTAGCATTAGCAGCTAGCCTCGACCTCCTCAATTTGCTAACAGGAGATAGCTCGGCAGTATTGTAGCGTTAATATACATTGGATAAATAAAGCCGTCTCAATTCAGTATTTACACCTTGGTCGTCAATCACATCCTGGGGGTACCTGATTCGAAATTTTTCTCTCAGAAAAAATATTACTCATAAACGATGTTCAGCACCCGGCTTCACTAGCGCGCTAAGCTTAAATGTTTTGTCCTGCCTGAGCAGCAAGAGGTGGAATATAAAACATACCGTTAAAGTTTACAATGCTACTTACTTTAACAAATGCTTGTGGTCTCGGGGTTTCTCCATAATTATATCCAACATACAGAGTCCTTATAAAACATCAGGCAACGATGTAAGCAGACGTCAAATCCATACGGAGCAGGAGGAAATGGTGCTGCTTCTGCTGCTCCTCTGCCACAACATGGACCTCAGCGTGGAGCCAGCGGAGACAACACTGATTTCAATTATATATGTTCAGGAGTAGAAACTTTGTTGTTTTTCAAAGATAACGCTAGTAGGTTAAGTCAAGTTTACCAAAATTTTGTTTAACGCCAACTATAGTCAACAACACAACGAGCTTTCGATGCATGTTGGTACCTGAATGCACCATAAGCCAGTAATCACGTGACGCAATTTCACTCTTGATAGTATTTAATTTTGGGTACTTTCTATATTTATACCGTTATATTTGTTGGTAGTAGCTTTTTATACGTGTACTATATTTTACACCACAGGTACAACGCATCCATCTCAATAAAACATTACAAAGTAGTACCAATATCAAAGCATTCTCCACACCGCAGGGTGGCGGTAGTGAACCTTCTCAAGGAGATCCAGGCTGCTTCCTTTTTCCATCTCTCCGGAGCTTCGGGCGGTGACTTGTGGCGTATTTGGTCTATTTATCGTCATTTTTACCGGTATATACATTCGTTGGAGTGTTTGGTTTTACCTTCAGTAAGTTATATTGACCAAGAGGTAGTTGTGGATTGGTGCATCTTGTTTAAATCCTGCTTGATTTGTTATATTTTTGAGACATCTGATGTGAACGTAAATGTAGCTACTGTGAGTGGTAGGCCCAGAGCCAACACTAGCTCATTGACTTTTGTCTGTTTATTAGCATGTCTAGATTACAACTACGGCCTTGGGGACTCTGTCGTTTTGTTTTATTTGTGGTTCGTAAAATGTAGCACTATTAATTCTGCCACTATCTATTCAGTTGCTTCGCCTTGTTATATTAGCCTGCTTGAAACAACGAATCTGAATCCGGAGGTGACATCAGTGGATGACTTGCGTGTATTGTCTTATACTGGCTTCCTCCAGTCTTGTATATAAATATTATCAAGAAAGTAGTTTTTCCTATGATTTACATAAAATCCATAAAAGTGTGGGACATTTACAACATTAATTGCAGGTCAGTTAGGTGCGTGTCCGTCATTGTTTAATTGGTTACTATTGTAAGGTTTATCTGTAAGTTGAGTCATGAACTCTGCATTGTTGGGAAGCCAATTACTAGTCCCCTTTATGTAAATCTTTTTTTTTTCAGAGAGAGATATTGATTAAAATAACTGACCAATTGGTTGTCACCATGGGAACGGAGACACAAACGCAACTGCGGCTGCGCAGTGAAGCAAAATCTCCTCCAGGGGCTAGCCAAACGGCTGCGGAAGTGCAGTCACAAAAACCCCTTAGTGAGACTGATAGAACTCCATTACTCCATTGTTATATATACCTCAATGGTTCAGACTGTCCCCTGCCTAAGGCCTATAGTTGCTGGCTGCTTTGATTTATCCACCTGTAACCCTAAATGAGGAAGGGCATTTCACATCACTCACTTTTTTTGCTTTCTTATGACCAGAAAAGCTTCATTTCCAAATGCAGTAGATGTTTTTCTCTTTGTGGTTGAATTGTGTTCTGAAACGTAAAAGTGGTTGTGCTGTTTGCTGCTGGCCTGTTGTTTAGCTCCTGGCGAGTCATGTGCTTGTGCCATGTGAGAAGTCGAGGAAGTGCTTCTGTAGGTGAGGGGAACTCTCTGATGAATGACTTGTACATAACCTGAAGACAGCCCAGGCCAATACTGTTGTACAATAGGCTTGATATTAGAGAACTGTGTAATGCAACAATCCACCTTCACCCATCCTGTAAGGCATAATGACAACTGACATCTTTCTATTATGGCACCAGTTAGTAGAAGTGGGCAATACAAGGAAAATATACCACAATTTCATCACGGTTTTAGTTGACTTTGAATTTTCAGCCTAACACTAGAACACTAATGTTGCATAGAACCATTGTTACAACTGTATACATGATCATCATAATACATAATAATATTTATATTCTCTTTTTATATTAATATGAATACTGGCATTGTTACAGTAAAAATGACGGTGAAGAGCATAAGAGTATAAATGAATGTGCTGTATCACGATTCTACAGTCTTCTCGGATTAGCTCAATCTTCATAACTTCATGTCACAATTCAATTTTGTCCCCATATAGCCCTCCCTGAAGTGCACATTTTATCCACAAATTTGATTTATTAAAAAGCAGACAAAGTGAGCAAGATTAGAATTCAAGCAAGTCTGACGAGGGATCATTTGTGATGATAAAATGCCAGAGCATCTCCAAGACTGCTCCCAGCCTGTTTTGACCAGTATCTAATAAAAGTGTTCCAATGAAAGAACAATGGATAACTTAGTCTTATGAAAGAATATAGTATTGCCAATATCTATGACAGTGGTTCCTCAAACTGACTTGACCTGTTTGGAGTTACAGAAGCTCTGTGTCAGCTCTAATCCACACAGGCTATTACCATCTGTTCTGCTCACAGCCAGGTGCTCCTCCCCTCCCTACACCACAGCAACAACAGCTTAAAGACGTAAACTAGCCCCTTTCAATTCAGTCCACTTCCTGGTCCACTTCTTTGTGTTTTCAGTATGTTTTATTGTTAGGTACAGATTATGCTTCATTACTAAGGCTGCACATTGCAATATTTCGATGCAATTAAGCAGAACTAGTACCAGATAAAATGGTTTCAAAATCAAAGACTAAAAAAACAAGGACTCACCAGACTAAGTAGATCTAAAATAAGGGAATCATGATTGAACCTTGCGTTATAAATGTATTTATTCCGTCACAACACATTTTCATTCAAGACTCTAATAGGAAAATTAATTTTAACAGTAAATCTATGTCAGATTGAAGATCATGGCGTTATTGCAGTATAATTAGATTTTATGCAATGCGGATATTGTATTTTCTGATATTGCAATAATTTCAGTTTTACAATATTCGGTGAAATGCTAATGCTTACTAGTATACTCTGACAGTCAGACTGTAACAGTGTTAGCAGATTACCGTTGTCTTTATGGTTAGCATGTTTCCAGCATTTGTGTTCCACCACAATGCTTTTGGCCCTGTTTGCCCCGACTGTTTGCTGAATACAGCCCTTTGTTCATTTGGATCTCAGCGCAGCTTTGTTACAGTCGACCACAGAATTTGCATTTTGTTACAAAGGTTAGAATCAAATGTTGGGATCCTTAAGTAGTTCAATTTAGTTTATTGTGCAATATGTAATAATGAGCATTTATTCACAAGTTACCAATACCCCTCCTCTAACTTACCACTACCGTATGGAGACTGCTTAAAATGGGATGTGTTTTGGATACCTGATGAAATAGTACAACTACCACTTAATATAATATAATTTTACTTAATATTACAGTTTATTATATGGAAATACTGTATCATCTAAACTTTCTAAAATGTATTTAACTTCTTATTTTCACCAGTGCTTTTTACTATTTGATTGATACTAGTTTAAAATAATAATACTTTAATTCAGGTGCATATTACCCTATCCACCCATAATCTTATTTGTAATTTGTATTTTTTCATAATAAATAAAATATGTAAAAAATCTAAGAGTAAATATTTGACGATGATGGAAAAAGTCAGATCCTGTTGGTCAGTTATTTTTTGTGAGAAGAAGATAACTTAGTGTCATTTGATTGGTTGTCATTTGTCAGGGGCACACTTCCTTGTGCTGTCATTAACTTCCTCCACACCTTTACAGCTCCGGGCCTTGGTGCTCCTGTGTTGACAATGTGACGAGATGAGCTTGTTTAAGTAAATGTCCTGTTATGGGTGCTTTGTGGGTTCCAGTGCATTCCAGCTCGGTAGAGAATGTCCTGTAAGTTATGATATTGTTTCCATTTTACCCACACAGAGCTATTTTACTGATAACACAATTTAGTTGGGGCATAGAATGTTTCCTTTACTGCCTGTCATATGACTCTTACAGGAAGTTGTGCATAATTCCCTAAAAGCCTGTCAATAAGTATGAGCATAAACACAACTTTATTCATATCATAAATGTTGTGTCAAAAGCTGACTTTAGCAGTACGCTCAGCTGTAAACATGTTTATTTCTCTGGTAAGCGGCTGTAAAACTACATTGAATGGCTTAAATGAGGAAGTGTGTGGTAGCCAAGCCCCAGGGCCACTGTAGGTCACTGTGGAGCCCATATGTTCAAAGACAAATGTGTCACAAGCTTCAGAAGTTCACGTCACATCTGGTCATCTCTGACGCAGCTCCTTCCTGTTGTCTTCATGTTCCTTTTCACCTCATCCATAAATCTCCTTTTTGGACTTACTCAAGGCCTAACGCTTGCCATTTATTTATATGAGCTCTGCCCTCTGTTTTTTTTGTCCCAGTTATTGTTTGTCTACAGTGCTTTTGCCTCCACTTGGACTGCAACAAATAAAAAAATAGTATGATTTGATTATCGAAAAAACCTCAAGAAGTTTAATCAAGTAATAACTAAATGGTATATCCAGCTTATTTTGCAGATATTTTATTTTTTATAATGTACTTTTACCATTTTGGTGACAATTCACACATTTACTTCACTACCAAAATAATTGTCGTAGTTCTCCTCGCCACTCATCCCTACCTTCCCCTCTTACATTCTTTGTTGCTTTTTTCAAATGTTGACCCTGTACATCTTGTTCTATCTTTGTTTCACTATCACTACTTAGCTCTCTTTGCAACTGTGAATATATGACATGTTTACAAGGCTCAAAGTCCATCAAATGCTATTATTCTAAACTCAGCTGACAAATTATAATTAATGCATTTATTTATTGACAATAATTGAGTGTTTGTGGTTGGTATAATGCACAAGGAATATGATGACAGAAGGTGATCCTGATCCAATCCTCTGTGTTGCTGCTGTATTGTGACCTCTGATCCTAAACTGATGTGGACCACACCCCCGCCTGAGGCTGAGCTGTGAATGGAAGTGGAGTGGAAACAAGTGGGGGGTGTATGTCTTGGCAATCTGCCGAACACAGGTCGAGGGGAGGGGGCTAATGATGTGTGGCTGGTGGTGAAAATGAAGATGGTACAAGAGACAAAGGAGAGGCGTTCTGAGCCTGGGAGCAGGCCTGGAGGGGAGGCTGTCTGGGCAGTGGGCAATATAACTAACATTTGACAAGGACACAAAACATGCCACCCACAAATGATAATCACAACTTTATACTTCACGTATTAGAGTGAGACAAGTGAATAGCAGTGTTACTATTCACTTCATTATTCATATAAACAAATGACAAAAAGAAGGTTTAATAAATTCTACATTGCCATCAAGTTTAGAACTTGATGAAAGGGATTCAGTGCTGAGCCCTGTGGTACTCCATAGGTACATTTTGTACAGGGAAAAATATTCCACTACATAGCTTGCGTACCATTGCTGGTTCCTGCTCCACTGTTTGAAAACCACTGGGTTAGGATCCACTGAAAGCTATGTTCTCTCTGCCATCCTTACAAATAACACCTCTTTACAATATACGTCATTGGACTTTTGTGTTTTGCAATTTGCTTTCACCTTATGCTTCACCTTACAAAACTATTACGGAGTTACTAATTCTGTAGCAAAGTGGTGAAAGCTGTCTGTCAGGTGAAAGACTTAGTTGTGACGTCCGAGTTTGTGCCGAGGTGATGAAACACTGGTGACCTTCTGCCCCTCACTTCCTCATGTGCTTCCTGCTTCCTCTGTCCTTCGGCACCACACACCTCTGAGACAGTGACAGAGGGTAACTTTGAACATAATAGACAATATAAACACAATATAGGTAATGGCAAGCGCACTAACAACATATTGTTTTAAAAAGTAAATCTAAAGAAAGAGGTTGTGATCAAGGAACGCAGTGTAGGTTTAGTCTTATTTATGTTTCTAATTTAGACCTGATTAAGTCCAATAGTTTAGTCTGGGTTTGGTTTCTCTTGTGTAAAACTGATTCAGACCTGGTTTAGTCCTGGTTTAGATCTTGATAGTTTACCTCGAGTAGGTAATTACGTGTTAAGTTGTAGCAGACTTCTCTTGTGCTCATAGTCAAGTTCTTTTGTTAACAGTATTAGTAGTAGTAGTAGTAGAGTAGAAGCTTCAAATAAAACCCCATGAATGTGAGGAATGCAGACGTGATAAGATTCTCGTCAGTGACATGCCTCCTGCTGACTGTCGCGTCATTCACAGTCACTGTCACTCCCAGAGATAATACAGCTTCATTTGAATACAGATTTACCACACAAAGTAGCATGAATCATCGTAGAATGGTTGTCTGTCAGTGTGTGTCTCTACTAGTGTCTACGTGGGTTAGGCTTCAACCACTCCTATGAAGAATATAGAATCAGATCAGTATTTTGTCATTTGCAATAAACAAACGAGAGCTTGAATTTCAATATTTACCTTTTGTTCTGACTTCGGTTGTGTATTCTGTTTGTGTTACTTATGTGTTGTTTGTGTCATCTGCCACAGCATGCCTCTCTGTCCGGGGCCCGCTCGGACAAGGCCAGTGGTTGGTCCAGCCGCTCCTTTGGTGCTCGCAGTCGGAACTCTATCGCTGTGTGTTCAGACGAGCAGCCGCACATCGGGAACTACCGGCTTCTCAAGACCATCGGCAAGGGCAACTTCGCCAAAGTCAAACTGGCCCGGCACATCCTCACCGGCCGAGAGGTAAGAGCACTAATACATTATAAGTAGAATGTCTTCATTTATGTATCACTTTCCAAGATTACACTCTACAGTTACTTGTGTTGGTAAGATACCTTTTAGCCACAGCTACTGTGGGGCAGACTGACAGAGACGTGGGAGCCACATTTTTACACATTTGCAAGGTGAAAGAAGTGTGTTGCCTCTGTTTTTTCAGTTTGTCTAATAAAAGATACTGTCCCTAATCTGAAAAAGCATCTATGTCGATGTAGCCTCAGAAGAAGCTGTGGCCGCGTCTCGTGTTTGTCTGTGTTAAACCTCACAGCCACAGTGTCTGCTGTGGCAGGGTCATGGGCATCAGAGAAACACACGAGATGTTCAGCCTGCACCAAGGTTCACACAGTCTGTACATGAGATGGAGAAGATATGGAACAAATGTATCTTTGTGCCTGAAAATGGTTATAATAATTCATCTATTATATCTTAAAGTTAAAACTGTTTGTGTTTCTCTCTTTCAGGTTGCAATAAAGATCATTGATAAAACACAGCTGAACCCAACCAGCTTACAGAAGGTTAGTCTGCTGCTCCTCACACACATACATACCCACAGCATACAGTAAATCACCAAGTTTCACCTCAGTGCATTGATGAATGTGAATCTAGTAATCTTTGCCTCAATGTTCTAATGCTATGTGGACAAATAAATGTCATGCCTCTCTCGACAAGTGTATGTACAGACAGCTGAGATGACGGTGTGTGGTGTAGTGTGCTACATCAGCCCTGCAGAAGTGCCCACTTAGTCTCAGTATAATCTGAATCCTAATTAAAGGATGAACAGAAAAAGCTCTGATGTTGGCATGAAGCTGCAGTTAACTGGCTTAGTGTGGCTGGACTCAAGGACAGCCTCTGTCTGCTCAGGCCAGCTCTATGAAAGATGTCTACATATCTGTGCACATATTTCAACCTGTACATTCCACTTTCTAGTGATGTTTAGGACATGACATAACACAAGCTAAACACCTTTATCTTTTCTTCAACAATAGCAGTGCAGGGGATAGCATTTCTCAGCACTCTTTGTATTCTGGCAGTGAATCTTCATAAATCCTTATTGCCCTTGAGTCGGAAGTTGTTCTTCTGTCTGGTCAGCATCTGACTGCATCATCTGCCCACTCTTCATCACTGTTTTTAGTGTGCAGGACAGTACCGCAGTCTTAAGTAATGAGGCTCACATCTGGTACATTTGTGTCCTAGAAATAGGCTGTTAAACTAGATTATTGAAATAGTCTGACTATGCATGCCAGAGAGGAACTCACTGTAGTTTTCATATTGACAAATAATATTGAAACAATGTTAAATACAGGTAGGTAACCTTGTAATGGAGGGAGGAGATCCACTGGGCCCAGGTGTTTGCAACCAGACATTTTTGTTGTATAGACGGACTAATAAGGATTGATCAGCATTACCATCAAAATTAGCTCTACAAGCTGTTGATGTACAGCTTTGTTCTTTATTTTACCTTTTAGTGTGAAGATTTGTATTTCTTCATAAACATTAAATTGAACCTTTACTTTGTCCACATCTAAAACTAGCCCAAACTTCTGTTGTTCTGTTTAAAGGTATCATAATATCAGCATTTATACTATTAGGGCCATATTGATCATTGTAGATGAACATTGGCAAATTACATATTTTTCTATTAGTGCAACACTAGAACAGATCTGTAGACAGTCTCTTGGCAACAAGCAAAAGCAACGCTGGCCCAGGAGTTTCCCACAGACAGACAAAAGAGAGGGGCCATTTATTAAACCGGCAATATCACTGGCTCACCCCAGAACTCTCTGTCAGAACTGTGACTATGGAGTTAGAGCAAGTCATCTATTAACTGTTAGCCTCTATGCTGTGTCTCATTTTGACAGGGGTTTCTGGCCTTTGTATATAGTCTTTTTGAATGCATTGGTAAAATATTATTTATAAAAATCTCTGGCTAGCTTAGTCTTGGTATATGTATAGTATGTGTCAGCCTGCTGAGTGTGGCTGCATTCAGGGGCAGGATAGATGGAGGAGCCCGCTGGAAGTGGATTGTCAAGCCTTATTGATTCCACATATCTCTGCTTCAACATCTCTGTGTTCTCTGCACTCTCGCAAATGAACCGCAGGGCAAAGGTCATCAGATACATGAATCAGAGCTGTGAGGGCCTACAGATGCTAAAAGAAATAGTTGCATCAGCAAACACGTATGAGACAGTGGTGGAAGCAGGCATCTAGTATGATGTAGAAACTGGCTGTACGTAGAATTTAGAATTTAGATACAGTAATTAAATGTTTTTGTTATTGATCAGGATAGATAGGATCAGAAGGGAATACATCAAACAGGTCAGCTCATGTTAAATGTTTTGGATATAAAGTCAGATTTTACAGATTAATATGGTTTGGCCATGGATGCATCAATATAAAAAACAATTTTGGTTGCCTGTCTGACCGATATTGATTCTGATAACAATATTTGGTAAACATGCTGTGGTAGGCCATGTTTAAGGATACTAAGAAATCATTAAAATGTATTTATTAATCCATAAAAAACATTTAAGGATTTTTTGCAATGTCATTAAAACTTTAATTGGCATTCAGGATAGCTTTTTGCCCATTGAGTCTTCTGATTTAGGATATAGGCATTATATCCTGTTTGTGGAGTGAAGAAAAAATATTTGGTTTCTAAATATTTCGGCTTCTGGAATTATCCTTTTGCACAACAGCTTTACATCCGTCGTCTCTTTAGGTCAATCAACTGAATATCATCCGATACGTATGCTATATCAATATATCCCTGGTTTGGACGTGTATAGAGGAGGGAAAGTAAATATATGTGTAGAGGATGCAGAGTGTCTAGAGTAAGACCAGAGGGGAGATGTATTAATGTAGAGGTGAATTAAGCTTTCCATCTAAATCAATTGTACACTGAGGGACTGCTGTTGTTTTTGTTCTGAATGTAGGACCTGTTTATCAGTTCTGTGAATGTATGCATGCTGCGGGCGTGCTTATGTCATCCTCATCCTGTTGCCTAACTGTGAGACAGCATTAAACCGGCATTCTTTAGACATACAGCTTCAAGGAAATGCATTTATCTCTAGAAGTATCAAGTACATCTCTGATAAAAACAATGTTGTGCTCTTATGTCTGTAGGCCTTAAAGGTATAGTCTGTATGTTTCTTTAAAAAATCATTATCTTTTCTGCAATATACAGATGTAAAGAAATGTTGTGGGCTTAGTTTTATTCTTTTATCTAGTAGTAGGAATTCTAATCTTTAAAATTCAAACAGTAGTCAAAGCAAGCAGTAGTAAAGGTCTGTCTAACTTGTTTCTGTGGAAAACTTCTGTTCCGCTTCCTCCCATTCTCTTAGTTTCTCTGTAACCCTCTATTTCTGTCCTTCGTCATTGTTTATTGTCTCACAGCACACATGTGTCAGAAAAGCCCACAGGCCCCCTATAACCACCTGTACGTCTCACAAGTGAATTCAGAGTCAGTGCAGTTCGGCTGGGAGGGGTTTTGAACTCAGAAATATCTCGTGCCTGTGTTTTGTGTGTGTTCTTTCAGCTGTTTCGGGAGGTACGCATCATGAAGACTCTCAACCATCCCAACATAGGTAAGCTCCGGTCACATGTTTGGACACATGTTTGCTGCTGACCTATAACCTCTGACCTCTGCCCGTTAACAGTGCAGCTCTTTGAGGTGATTGAGACAGAGAAGACGCTGTACCTCATCATGGAGTATGCAAGCGGAGGTTCGTCACATGCTCATGTTTTAAAACCGTATTATATCATTGCTCTGATTGACAACTTGAAAACCTTTTCACTATTCATTGATTTTTTTCTCCCACCTGTACAAACACGCCTCTTCAACTCTTTGCCACACCCTCTGTTGGTCTGGATTGTTCCCACTAAGTTCTTAAAACTCTGCACTTTCTTTAAATCTTGTTACTTTAATCATTCATTCAGATACACATTTTTGTTTCTGTGGATAAATATATCTTCAGAACTGTTCACTGTGTTGATCAGGCTTTGCTGTCATAGGCATCTTGATATCTGTGTAAAACCTCATGTGTTGTGCTACAGGTGAAGTGTTTGACTACCTCGTAGCTCACGGCCGGATGAAGGAGAAAGAGGCTCGAGCTAAGTTCAGACAGGTCAGTTAATCTTGTGGTTGCTTTCTTATACGAGATTGTGCGTTCTCAGGGTGGTATGGCCGTATGCTGGTTGATTTTAATTGTTATAGACCTGTGTGGCATTCAGTATTTGCCTGTTTCTTTCTGCAGATTGTCTCAGCAGTTCACTACTGTCACCAGAAAAATATTGTTCACAGAGACTTGAAGGTAAGCATTTCACAGAAGGAAAAATACTCAAATGGTTTTACAGCATTTGTGAAGACCTACCTAATGTAACTGTGAGCTCTAACACAGTAATTATATCGGCGGAACGCAATGCGTTCGGCGATATTTCATGTCCGTCCGCGTCCGCGTCCGCAGATTGGCCGTGTGACCGCGATAACTCAAAAACGAAATGCCGGATCACTTTGAAACTTTGCAGATACGTAGTCCCTATAAGGACGCCGAACTGTATCGATTTGGGTACATCTGCGATGAATAGTAATTAAGTAATTAATTAATTAAGGATTAAATTTGTA
>JAVQKG010207351.1:0-16162 GCA_036025885.1 Hypseleotris bucephala
TGCATAAACCAGATCTATTATCTGAGGTCAATGTATTAGTTAGTACAACACATTGTTAGTACATAAACCAGATCTATTATCTGAGGTCAATGTATTAGTTAACACAATAAACATTAAATGTATAGAGAGATTTACTGATAACTGCCATTTCTCTTTACGAGCCTTAGTTAAATATAATGTAAAACACATAAAGGCAAATTGTCTAGTTTTCACCCATGATTGTCTTTGCAAAGAGTCAGTTTAGTGTAAAGGTAAAAATGTTGATTATATTCTTATACTTAATGTATTAATAGACTTTGGGGTCTTATCTCACATTTCCAAAGGAAACAATCATTTTCTAGCCACAGCTTTTTACAGATGTCAAAACTGTATTGTTTGGAGCATGTGAAAGTGATTTATGTGTGATGTAGATGTCAGGTATAGAGAGCCGACGGTGGACTACAGCTGGTCAGGACGTCCAGGTCCTCAAGGTGGGTCCCTGCATGTGAGGGCCACATGAAGGCTCCAGTGTCCCAGCCAGCATGGGGCCATCCTATCAGTGATAGAATGAGCACTGTGTTGATTGTAAAGCTGTTTAAGTGAATCTTGAAACAGCCGCTGGTGGAGAGAGAGGCTGTCGTGGTGGAGCTTTGCATGCACTACCCACTCAGAAACTAATGCAGCACTGCCCTCTAGCTGTATCACAGGACACTCCATGCTTTTTTTTTTTTTAGAAAGAAGCATGCTCACTGACTGGGAGCTTATGTCCATAAAAATGCATTCCTTCATTGAATCAGTTCAATGTTTAAGGCAGTTTTTGGACATGTTTGGAAGGCCTGAAACATTAGAGCACACTATTTACTTCAGGATGTGAGATGACCTTGCTGAAGATTTGTGCTGAATTAGGGGTGATTTCAGGGGCAATTTCAGCATAAAAATGCAGGATATGTAAATTTATAACAATCTGATAATCTGGGAAGATAGTGGAATCATGATACAGTGCATTTATTTCTGCTCTGCTTTCACCATCTGTTTTACTGTAACAATGCCATAGTTCATATAACTTTAAGAAAGGAACATAAATAATATTATGATGAACTTTAGATTGGATGTACATTGAATTTCTAGTTACGAAGTTTTAGGCTTCTGTATAAGACAAAAAATCCATGGTCAACTAAAATAGTGATTAAATCATGATCTTGATCCTAGTAAAATATTGATATTATATTTTACTATATCACCCTCACCTATGCTAAGTACTTGTGTCCCACAAAATGTGCCTCATTTTGACCCATGCCTAAACCTACATTATATTTTATATTTAATAACAAATATATTTTCTCCATCTTCATGAATTTTCTTCATTCATTCCAGGTCCAGGTGGGGCCAAAGGAGACAGAGGCGACAGAGGCGACAGAGGAGAGAAAGGAGCGAAGGGCGACCGAGGCCCCGCGGGACCAAAGGGAGAGTCTGGTGTCATTTCCACGTCTGGATCGTCCACATCAGGAGCAGCAGGAGCAGTGCGGGGACAGAAGGTACTGAAGGGGTAGATGTTTCAGCTCATGTAGGTCTGTCTGGTCATATGACTCACTCTCATGTCTTTGTTTTTAGGGAGAAAAAGGAACAAAGGTAAGGAATCCAGTCCAGTTATGACAATTATTTTAGAGAGATTTTGTATACGCCAATACTACCTTATGCAATACAGTGAAGCACACAATACAAGCTGATACCTGATGCATAACTTTGCAGGATTCTCTTTTGAAAGTGTATTTCAAACTGCACGCACTGCACATATAATGAAAAAAACTGCAAAATCTTAATTTTTACTCCATAAAATTGCAATGTTCAGATGTGAAATGGTGGCATCCATGTTAGATTACAATAGCCAATATTGCCATCTAGTGGGCAAAAGTTACATAGTGTGCTTTTAGTGTGTTTAGTTCTAACTAAGCCTTTGGATAGTACTTGCCCTTTGAATTTGCATTATCATAAACAGAATTGGTAAGTCAAAAATGTGGCTAACCTTCTTTTGACCCACCAATCACAAAAAGACCAATTCAGGCCATTTATACAGAGACAGCGCCACCTACTAAGCATAGAGAAATCACAATATTGCTCATCTTCAGGGCAGTTCAGGCATTGGTTACCCTGGAAACAAAGGTGACCGTGGGGCCCCAGGACCTCCAGGCCCACCCGGAGCCCCAGGTCCTGCAGCTGAGGTGGTCCGACTGGGGGACGGCTCTGTGGTACAACAGATGTCCGGACCACAGGGACCACCTGGAACTCCAGGTCAAGATGGACCACGAGGACCTCCAGGAGCAGATGGAGAACCGGTGAGAGAAGAAATCAGTTATTTGAACAGAAAAATAAATAAAATAATCCTGTCATCTATTTGTGTCATCAGGGAGACCCAGGAGAGGATGGGAAAACTGTAAGCATTCTTCATACCTCCTCATTTTCTTTTTCTATTGGCAACACTTAGAAAAAAGGCTCAATGATGTAATCTCAAGATCATAATCTTCAGAAATGAGTGTTAGAACCGTCATGAGAATAACTATATTAGTGCAAAGTTTTTCTTGTGCTGGTCATTTTGATGTAGAAAGATGATGTTTTTCTAACTCTGTGTGTCTGTGTCAGGGTCTGCAGGGCCCTCGAGGAACTCCCGGGAGTAAGGGCAGTGCAGGAGCCAAAGGACAAAAGGTGACACCTCTGTGCAGTTTGTGCTTTTGTGACTGTATTCATATTTGAATCACTTTAATGTTACTATTATCACCTGTCCAGGGAGAGCGTGGAGAGGGACAGCCAGGACCTAGAGGACTCCCAGGACCTCCGGGGCCCGGCACCGGAGACCGTCCAGTGAGTCCAAAACAAATGGTTTTAAACCATAAATAATAACAGGATGTATTATAAGTCCATCAGAGAGGTAAAGGTGGTCCACATTCACAGGGGCCTCTGTTATTGAGGAAGACTGTTTAGTTTTAACATCAGGTGACATTATGTCATTTTTATCCATTCCATAACTTGAGTAATTGAACAGATGTTGATGTCTTTCAGACCTTTCTGGATATGGAAGGTTCAGGATTCCCAGACCTAGACAAGTTCAGGGTATGATTCCACACATATATGCTGCTTCAGTATTAAGTAAATGCACTATGTAACATCTGTCTTCCCCTCGGGCTATGCAGGGTCCTCCAGGACCCCCAGGGCCCCCCGGTCCTCCTGGTACATCAGTGGCACTTGGTGCCAATGGTCCAGTGGCCATTGGACCTCCTGGACCCCCTGGACAGGACGGAGTGCCTGGTCGTCCTGTGGGTATTCCTAGTTCAGATATTAGGTTGTTTGTGTTTACTTTTGTAAAAGCTAAAATCCAGGTTTTGTGTGTTAATGCAGGGAGCCCCGGGAAGTCCTGGTACACCGGGTCAGCCTGGACCCAGAGGAGAGAAGGTGAGTGCTCATACATGATGACAGTCCATGCCATGTAATGGTGTTACATTGGCATCAGCAGACTGTACAGAAGACAACTAACATCATTACCTCTGCCTGTGGTTCTCAGGGAGACTGTGCAGAGGGGGGGCAGTCAGGAGGTGGGCAGAAGGTGAGTGTCAGATACAGTAAAGCTCTCTGGATTGTTCTATCTTCTGTCTGTGCGGTGGTTGAGTGCCCCCTGTTGGTTCCTTCAGAATGGTGTTCAGGGCTCCAGTTTTTTCAACGGGCTGTGGTCTTACTTTAGCCCCAGCTCTTCACTCGATAATGACTCCCAGGTACTGAGCCGTGTGCCTCTGAGTGTTCAAGTGTCTGTATTCACACAGATTCTCAACACATGCATCTATACTCGTACACTGTCTATGGTTGTCAGACAGTGCTAGCTGCACACACACACACACACACACACACACACACACACACACACTACATCACTATGAGTTTGAATAATAAAATGAGTCTTTGTGAATACAGGCCTCACAGATCTGCATGTGTCTTCTCCTGACTGACCTTTCATCTTCCATAGATCCCTGATCCTCATAACCTCATCTACTTCTGTCTCTACATTTGTGAAGAAACAGTGCCACTTACTTCCATGTGCTAATCTGACTCTCTCATTGTTATTGTCAGGGATCTCAGGGTGATGCCGGAGTGCCAGGCAGGCCTGGTCAGATTGGGCTAGCGGGTCTTCCGGGGCCAATGGGACCAGTGGGACCCCCAGGACCACCGGGGCCCCCAGGTCCCGCCTACGGAGGCTATGTGAGTAAAAACATAGCAGTATTATGTATTTACTGTACATAGGCTGATCAGTGTGATCTTTACAGGATGTCATTGAGGGAAACAACGGTATGACAACACTCAGAGGCCCCTCGGGGCCACAGGTAAGTACACCTCTTACATGTGTGTTTGTATGTGTGTGTGTCTGTGCATCCACTCACTGTGTGTTGTTCCTTTAGGGTCCCCCTGGTACCCCCGGGCTACCTGTAAGTATGAGACATCAGCACACATACACACACATCATCCTGTTTCTGTATCACATGATGGACATGATCTCTTCTAGGGCAAGTCTGGTTTACCTGGTAACCATGGAGACAAGGGTGCAGAGGGTCCCATGGGTCCTCCCGGGATCCCAGGTCTGGATGGGTTTCATGGACAGTCGGTAGGATCAGTTCAGCTCACTTCAGCTCACTTCAGCTCACTTCAGCTCACTTCACTTGGAGCTATTCAAGGTTTAAAGTTTATATGACTGTGTGTTTCAGGGAGTGAAGGGAGAGAGAGGAGCCAAAGGGGAAACGGTCAGTCCCTGTACATAAGTAATCATCATACTGTCTCGATGTTATTTTTTTATTTATATTTTTTATTTTATATTTATGTGCACTGAGTTTGGATTTATTTTGTGATGCAGGGTTTACCAGGACGAGAGGGTGGCCCACCTGGACCTCCAGGACCTCCCGGACCTCCAGGACAGGTTATCTACCAGCCTGCTGGCGATGTAAGTCATGTGACACACATATGAATGAGCATCACACATCACTCATAACTCTGCACTAATAACAATATTAATAATAATAATGTGTTTGAACTAACTGTCACTGCTGCCTGTGCTGCACACCTGCACTAACGCCCTAACTGTGTTGGCTGTAGTATAACGACCTTTACTGGAACGAGGGCTTTGAGGTGAGTGCCTCAGAGCCTCTCTTCATCATCATCATCATCATCACTCTCACTTCAGTTTAGAGGAGTCTTCACTGTCTGATCATGTGTTTAATGTTACAGGGGAGACTCAGTACTCCAGGCAGAGCAGGAGCCCCGGTAAGTCTAACTGATGATCAAAGATGACATCATCTATACACTCATAAACATGTGTATTTGTACAGGGAGCAGCAGGACCAAAGGGCGACAAGGGTGATCAGGGTCCTGCAGGATATGCTCCTAAGGTATATTGTAGATTTTATAGATACATACATACACGCATACATTGTACCTGTGCAGTACACTGTGTGTGTCTCAGGGGGAGAAAGGTGAGCCTGGTATCATCATGGGACCTGACGGGAGGCCCATGTACCTGGGAGGACTGGCTGGAAAACCGGTAAACATCTGATCATAAGTGTTTAATCAATAACACAGGAGGATGTCTGAATGTGTGTTTGTTTCAGGGAGACCCTGGACCCCCAGGACCCATGGGGCCCCCAGTATGTACCACTCACACTAACTTTTTACATTCTTAATGTGGCTCTGTACTGACATGTGCTGTCTCCCCAGGGCCCCTCCGGACCTCAGGCACAGAAGGGAGAGATCGGTTTCCCGGGCCGACCGGTGAGTCCTCACACTACTGTGGGAATAGAAAGCGTTTATTGTGATGTGTAGCAGCAGTTACAGCTACTAAAGAGAATCAAATAATTCCTCAGATATGACCTAGTATTTCTGCTAGTATCACTGCATGTCCAGTGAAAACACTCTTAACTCAGGAGCTCTGTGTCTGCTGAGTCAGCTCTTTATCTAACTGTACATGTGTGTGTGATTGTGTGTGTGTTCAGGGCCGTCCCGGGCTGAACGGGGCCAGAGGGGAGAAGGGTGACTCCAGCGGTGGATACTCGTATCCTGTGAGTACACTCTGTAAATGACAAACATAAGTCTTGAGTATGTCAGTACTAAGTCTTGTTTTTTTCATTTAGGGTCCTCCTGGTCCTCCGGGGCCCCCTGGACCTCCTGGGTCCCCTGGATCTTATGTCAACACACACACAGTGAGTTACTATATCAAAACGATTGTTTTGTTATTGTTTCACTCAATATTTACTCAGTTCTTATGCGTTCCAGGGCTATGACGATTACTCCAGGTATAACCCAGGTGAGTGTGGAGTTAAGAGTGTTCCATTAACTATTCTTTCTTTCCTAAACATAAAGAGGCTGGATTTAGAATTATAAGATAATATATCTGTTCTTATCATGACTAAACCTCCTCTTTCACTGGAGCACAGCTGCAAAAGGAGATAAAGGTGATCGTGGAGAGCCAGGTCTGCCAGGTACTGTACCATCATCATCATCAGTATATGTAGATGAAGAGTAAATACTTACAGTGTGTCTGTGTTTGACAGGAGGAGGCTCACAGTTTGACATCTACACACTCAGGGTGAGTCCACTGACCATACACAACACATACTTGTATACACTATATTAATAATAATATACTATTATTCGTCCATATATGTCCAGGATCACTTCAAAGGTGAACCAGGATCAAAAGGAGAGAAGGGAGAGCCAAGTGGTGGATATTATGACCCTCGCTATGGAGCAAGTTTTGGAACTCCAGGACCACCCGGACCTCCAGTACGTTTTTACAAGACTCTGAATGATATCCTTTACTCTATACCTAGTTGAAGTAAAACAGATATAAATGTGTTCATGATCATCTCTTACAGGGTCCAAAAGGAGACTCCATCTTTGGCCCCCCAGGACATCCAGGACCACAGGGTCCTCCAGGACGAGGCTATGATGGTCAACCTGGACCTCCAGGGCCTCCTGGACCTCCAGGGCCGACCGTCTCTATAGATCACAGAGGCACACAGAGTGAGTCTAGTCCTTAGTCTGTTAGATTGTTAGATTCTAGTCCAGTCCTAACATTTCTCACCTGTATGCTTCATTTGTCAGCTATCAGTATCCCTGGCCCCCCGGGACCACCTGGAGCACCTGGTCAACCTGGACACTCTGCAGGCGTAAGTAATGTACAGCACTCACTAATGGACTAAACCGAAGTGTAGGAGTTAGTTCAATATAATTCTACATAAGACTATTTTACTACTGTATATAATGTGTGTTGTGTGGCAGGTGACAGTGCTGCGTACCTATGACACCATGAGGGCCACAGCGCGGGGCCAGCCTGAGGGCTCTTTGGTTTATGTTATAGACCAGACTGACCTGTATCTGAGGGTCCGAGACGGGGTCCGGCAAGTCCAGGTGACCCTCAAAACACACATCATCCATATCATCTAGTGCTGTTGTATTTATTAATGACTCTGTATTTTCTTTATTTTTCAGCTTGGGAGCTACATTCCTCTTCCTCCTGAAGATGTGAGTAGACTGTAACATTCACATACCTTTAATGGTAATTCTCTCTTATGTAAATGACTCTGTTTAATCTCAGGGTAATGAGGTAGCTGCTGTAGTTCCTCCTCCAGTGGTCCCATACTCTCCTGACCTCTACAACAACCCCTCTGAGCCTGTGGCCCCGCCCCACACTGACCCCCGCCTGTACCCCACCGCACACCACCCCTCTCAGCCGGACCCCCACTACCCCGCCCCCTCAGACCCCCGCTTCCCCAGTTACTCAGACCGGATAAACCAACCAGACGGCAGGTACACGGTGCAAACGTCCCAGGACCGGGGATACTACCCCAACAGTTACTTCCCCGTCACCCCTCACAGACCCCCCTACAGGCCCCCCGCACAGGACCAGCACCAGCACACCGCCGGGCCAGGGGTGAGTACCAATCAATATACCAAGACATTTCCATTAAACACAGTTGATACTGGATACGCGTATGTTACTAACACACAATATTTATCGAAAACAAGCTGTGTTGTGGAGCTCCCAGAATGACTCTAAATCAAACGGTCAGTTTAGGGGCGTGTCGCTTTAAGGCAGGGTCTCCCGTGTTGGCCCCATCCATGTCATGAAGTCAGGCTAAAGTTGTCCTATTGTCGATGCTGCTTCTATAAACAAAAAGCACATGGCACTGCACCAAGGAGGGGCATACAGGAGTACTTCCTGAAGGGGCGTGGCTTCTCTTCCCCTTCATGTCATAGTGGAAGTTCTGCTGTTTAAGAGGACAACATAAAGGATTACTCAGACATGCACAAATGAAACAAAAAACAACTTAAGGTCTGCATTTGAGTTGGCCACAACTTTAGAACATGGTTAAAAGCTCAGAAAAGTTGATTTAACAGAATTTAGAACCTTTAAGAAATCAAAGCAATAAGTTGATAATTTAATTTTTTTGCAGCTGCACCTGATAGCTCTGAACAGCCCTCAGAGTGGGGCCATGCGGGGGATCCACCGGGCTGACTTCCTGTGTTTCAGCCAGGCCCAGGCCATCGGGATGAGGGGCACCTTCAGGGCCTTTCTGTCTGCCAAGCTCCAGGACCTCCACAGCATCGTCCGCAAGGCTGATCGCACCAATTTACCCATTCTCAATCTCAAGGTACTGGATGCCACATATACACACACACACACACACACATACACACATAAACACCATTCACAACACTGTATTTAATGATGTCTGTTAAGGTTTACGTAACAGGAAACGCAACATTCTCACTAACCCAGACATTAGAGAGCACTCACTAGTCCATCTAGTGGCCAAAATGAACACTACTGTTTTGTGATGTCTCAGGATGAAGTGGTGTTTGACAGCTGGGAGGACATCTTCCAGAACGGCAGGATGAAGGACAACGTGCCCATTTACTCTTTTGATGGCAAGAACATCCTGACAGACAACACCTGGTGAGTGTTTGTTCACAACTCAGTTTTATTTTGTGTGTTGTGTTATAATGTGTTGTATGAAAGTGTATGCAGTGTTGCACATATTCTCAGCAATCCTCTTGTGTATTACAGGCCTCAGTGTGTGTTTTATTATAAGGTGTGTGTGTGTGTGTTCCAGTGTATGTAATGTTGAACATGTCTTGTGTATTACAGGCCTAATGTGTTGTGTTATAATGTGTGTGTGTTCCAGTGTATGTAATGTTGAACATGTCTTGTGTATAACAGGCCTCAGAAGCTGGTGTGGCATGGCTCGCTGTCCTCTGGTCAGAGGCACATGGACAGTTACTGTGAGACGTGGAGGGTGGGGGAGCAGACCCTCACAGGGATGGCCTCAGATCTACAGAGTGGACAACTGCTGCAGCAGACCACCAGCTCCTGCTCCAGTCTCCACATCGTCCTGTGCATCGAGAACAGCTATCACTCTAGCTCATAGACTCTCACGGGCCCCCAGGGGCCACTCTGCTTTTCACTGTGACTGTAGTCTACACATGCTTCACTGCTCACCGGCTCCACCTGCTGCAGGGTGGATGACCACACACAGAGAGGTACCACTGACCACAGCACACTGAGCCTGGACCTGGACAGTTTTGTGCAGGGGTTTTTGATTTCACAATTATATTGTTCAAGACACAACTGGTTAAGATGAACTCTTTTGTAAAATAAATTTACAAAAACAGATTATGGGGCAATCTATCTAATAAGAAGATAACATGGTCAAATATGTCTAAGACTTTAAGATCATAAAAGCTTCATGATGCTAACCACTAAACACTGAGGCACATATTAAGTATGAATATAAAGCTATTAGTTGTCATTCACCATGGGGCCACACTGGTGCAGGCTGCACACTATCAGGTGCTATAAATATTTGTATACCTTTGTACTGATGTGTACTAGTTTATGTTCTTGTTGTGAGATACATGTGTTTGATGTTATTTCCATGTCCTAAATATGCCTACAGGTAAAACCAGTTTAAAAAGTCATAGTGGAGCTAAAGCCATATGTCTGCAATACTGACACAGGTCGGTCCTATTGAAGTGGACAGAGCTCAGGCAGGTCAGGAACAGGATGATGTAGGAAGGCTCGCCCTGGTCCTAACAGCACATATCCTTCATGCATGTGTAAACAGTGTCAGTGAGACTGGACTGAGGAGCTGCAGACCACTGTATGACTTCTGTTCACTCTACTTCCCTACTCAGCCACAGGGGGAGCTCTAGTATATATTTTTTGAGAAATGTTGACTTTGATGGTCAACATGATTTATGGTTTGGTCAACAGCTAAATGTAGAAATAATGATATAATTCTGTACAGTCAAATGTCATTAGGGGTTTAAGCCATAAGACCTATGCACTGTTACAAAGACTATATCAAAAACTATTATTGTCTTTTTTACTGGAATTTTCAATGAAATGACTGAATGCACTGTACTTGAGTCACATGAGTGGTACCATAGACTGTTTTAGCTTGTATGGTTTTGTCCTTGTATTCAAACACTGAACTGCTGCCTGGAGTAAACCTGTGTGTAAATGTAGTCAATAATTTGTGTATCTTCTGTTAAAAAATGTTTTGTTTGTAAAATATAAAAAAGACCAAAACATATGCATAAGCGTTTTTATTAATGTAACGCACAAAGGCAGGACTAATAACACTACTATTCTCACAGAGACAAAATGTGCGCACTTTGGAGGGAAGTCCTTAGAAGACAAAAAGATCACATCACAAAACACACTGAAATGAGTACAAATACATTCACCAAAGTCACCGGGAAACAGCAGTGACGTCCCAGTGGTGCCAAACGCCACCGAAAATGGGTTTAAAAGCGTAAATAAGTGCTAAACTCGCTGCTACATTTCAAAAGTCCAGTCCCCACGCTAGACAGCAAAGACGTTTTCCATCCGTTTGAAATTAGGGATGCACCAATACAGCTCAATAATGGTATATGCTAATGTAGTAATAAGGTTCCAAAAGCCACGGTGTTGGTAATTCAATCAAACTTTAATACCTCTGCCATGGAAGTAATGTTTTTGGTGGCGTCTGTCCTTTTTAATACATTTCTTAGTTTCAATTCTTTAAAAAAAACGGTAGCACGGTAATAATGTGGTAATAGTATAGTAATTAACAAGCAATGAACATGAAATAATGTTGTAATTGTAACTCATTTTCAAGTAATTTCTGTGTAATTACCAAACCTTACCCCATATCCTAATCATAGATTACCCATAATTACTTGGATATATTCCATACTATGCTTCTGTTTTGTTACTATGCTAAATACATTGTAAGAAATTTCAAGGGTAATTACATAGAAACCACTTGATAATCAACCATAATTACTATATTATTACCTGTTTATTACCACACTATTACTGTATAATTACTGTGCTATTAAGTATTGTGTGACCAATTAAACCTACACAATCAACTATATCCTACCAAAAATGTTAACAAAAGAACTTTCATATTTGTGCATCCCTAGTTCAACTAAATATTCCAAAACAGCCAAAAAATTACAGTCACACAGTACAAAGATCGCAATTATATACAGACCATTACAAAACCTGTAGCATTTAGTTACAAGCCACTTACAGGACCACCATGGAAGACTACAGAGCTGTTTAAATATAAGTGAATCGTGAAAATGATGATCAATATTGCTTCATATCTGTCTGGCTGGCAGATTACTGTACTATAGTGTACGGCTGTGCTTCTCAACTGGTGGTACAGGACCCAAAAGTGTGTTCATGAAAGTTAAACAATGTATTTTCTATGTTAAGGTTATATTTTCAGTCATATTCCTAAGGGTTATCGATGAATGGAGACTATTGTGAAAATCTGTGGGCCTTAGGCGGGGCAAGCACATTCATTGGTGGCAAATTGGGTTGGCACTGTCAAAGCATCTATTCGGGTTGTTTATATTACTGATGTGTCCATGGGCAAGACACACATCTTGCTTCTAGTATGTGTATGAGTTAGGGCTACAACTAATCAATTAATCTGTTGACTATTTTATCGATAACAATCAATAACAATTAACAATGACTAAATTATTTCACTAAATGTTTAATTACGATAAATATAATTAGTTGTTTCAGCTCTAGTATGAGTTTAACTGTGTTGGTATGTTTGTTTGTTGTCTACCAGTGTGCATGGTAAGGCTGCCACATCTGTCAGTCTGCCTCAGGGCAACTGTGACAACACATACCTAACCACTACTAGTGTATGACATCAAAAAGTTGTAGAAAATATGTAAAATGTTATTCTAAAGAGAAAATTTCAGCCCTGTTGTGGCACCAGTTGAAAATCACTGTGGACAAGTAGAGTGGCAGTGAGACAGACCTTGTGTTACTTTGTCATTCAAATTGGATTCTTTAAATATAAATATCCTAGTCTAACTTTGAATTTCAAAACTAACACTAATCGTACAAAGTTAACTCTTTATCACAATCAGTAAGAACTGGTGGTGACAAATCTTCAAGGCACCCATAACATTAGCGGACAAATCTGTGAGGCAACATTTGTAAATAATAGTTTTGAGAATATTAACATCGATCTTCAGTTTATGAATGTTTGGTAAAATGGCCAAAAATTAAAATAGTTGATCACATAAAAACACACATAAAGAAGCATGTATGAGAAGTTACCTCTAAATTCTAAGACATTCACTTCCATGCATTATAAAGTAGACTTAAATATTAGGCGTAACTACTAGTTTTAGGAGCTGGATACACATACATGGCCAATTAACAAAAAGTTTTCAAAATTGGTTAAAACCTGTGTACAAAGCCGCCAAAAAAAAAGTGCAAAAAATTCCATGTACATGTAGCAGACCCCTAAAACTGTTCAAATATACAGTTCAGGGCCACATGGGGACGCTGAAGCTAATATACTCCATAACTTCAAAAAGCAGAAGTAAAAAGTTAAATACTCGACTTGGGCATTTTTCTTGTATATATTAAGCTTTGAAACTATGAAGCAGAATGAGCGAGGGGCCGTTTACATAGCGTTTTTGCCGAAATGCGTTGTTGTGTAAATGGCCCCTCAGACTAGTGTCTTGTGGAAAGGCTTCAGTGTTGATGTGGGGCAGGCATTAGTGGTGAGGGTAAGTGCACTACCAGCGGTCACTCACTAGGTTACAAACAGGCTGTAGTCACTGTAGGACATGTGACTGAGGACACGCTGGTGGTCTTCACATTTGGACACACACACATAGACAGTGCACACTCGGTCCAATGATGACAGCACACTCACATGGACATCTCCTGCTCTGTCCTGAGCCTCCATGTTCTTTGGGGAGTCGTCTTTAGAGAAACACATACACTGGTGCTTTGACAGTGTTTCTCCATCACCATGACTCATCCTGACGTAAGCATCTCAACTACAAAAACAAGAGTTACGATCAGCTAGAGTTGGGACAAATTAGCCCTGCCTACATTTTTCAGAAGCTAAGGGTCTGGTCCTTTGCTCAAAGCCACCACCATTGAAAAGAGAGACCAGACTAACATCTTTGTATAGAATAGGCAAAGAGTTACTGCCAGGCTAGGGACAAATGCACTTGTCATAGGTGCAAGTTGTCATAGGTGCAAGTTAAATTCCCATATCAGAACTACATGGAACTACTGGTTTGGAGAAGAGCTTGAATATTTCAGAAACTGAGCCAAAGCAATTAAGACAAACTGTTGATAAAAAGCGCAGTACAAAGCGCAGTACAACCTGACAGTGTAGTTTAACTGCGTTTGGTGACTGGCCTGCTCTCTCTGACATGTTTAGCCCCTCTCTTGTCAGCCTTCTTGTCTCTGACCTTCCTGAGGCGCCGTGGGGGAGGTGTGCCTCTAGACTCACTGTCCTCCTGGGCACTGGAGGTGTCCAGTCCGTCCCTCTCCTCCGGGATGTTGGGGATAGCTCCACTGCTTCCATCCAGAATGTTCCTGTGGGAGGGGTCTTCAGGGGTACATGTAGTAGTGGTACCACTCTCACTGCTGCTCAGGTCCTGCTCGTCCCCGTACCTGCCCCGGCCCAGGTGAGACAGAGAGGAGGCTTTGACCGCTCGTCTGTCCCTCTCACTGTCCCTCAGGCTGTGCTGTGGTTCGTTCATGTCCACTCCTGAGTCCAGACTGGTGTCGTTACTGCTGGGAGGTCTCTGTCTGTTCTGGAGCTCGATGATAGAGTGACGTACAGCAGCAGCGGGCTTGCCATCCAGAGACACGAACCAGGCCCTGGGCAGAGGCACTGAGACCTTCCCCCGGGTCAGCTCCAGGAGGGTCCTCTCTGACAGGCCCTGCAGCTCACTGGGGTCTCCTGGACCTCCACTGAAGGCCTCATTCAGGGTCCCCGGTACAGACACTGAGGACTCCAGCAGGTTACTGTAGCGACCCCACAGAGCAGCGTTAGAGCCTGCAACAGAACATCACACTTTATAGATGACACAAATTCAATTATTATATCCACTCACAAAATCAACGAGTAAAAGGGTGCATAGTAATATAGCCAAGTAAGTGGGTAATGAAAGAATGTTTCGTATGAATAATCACTGCAACTTGCAAGTAGAGTGTTGTTTTTATTTTCTCAGTGTGGTAGTGTACCTGGTGCGGAGGCCTCCAGAGGCTGGGGGTCGTCCTGGCTGCTGGTCTGGGGGGTGCCCGCTCCTTTGGGCAGGGTCTGGTTGTAGCTGTCCTTCCCCTCCCCCTCCTCCAGGCCGTTGCGGGGAAACGTGGCCGCCTTACAGCTCATGTCCTGGGCTCCGAATAGCTCCTGAGCCTGGAGTATGGCCACAGGCTGGTTAAACAAATGCACCAGTTTGTCAGGATAGCCCAGGTTTATATTAGCTCTGTTTTGCTCAGCCTTGTCCCTCAGCCGGGCCACCTCGTCACTGTTGATGTAGTGTGTCTGGGGGGTGTTGATGTTCTCGTACAGGGGGGCTCCTGCGTGGGGCTCTTCCACATAGATGTTGTAGTTGACTTTGTGGCGGAGGGGGGTAGCGCAGGGGTCATTGTAGGGGACCAGGCTGTTGTCCCGGGAACGGAACAGTAGACCCTCCTCCATGTGGGTGGAGGTGGTCTGGTCCTTCTTCACCACCGTCAGTTTGGAGAAGCGGGCACGTCTCCTGGGCTCTCTAGGGGACCCTCTGGACAAAGCAGGACGGGAGATTCACAATTTTACTATTTATAAGGTTCATAACAATTACACTCATACAACACTTATTTGCCAGTAACTCCATATGGGAAATATAATCAAAATGGTCCCAGAGAAAAATGACAGCAGACGATATGCCAGAAAAACCTACTTACTTATACACATAATTAAACCTATTTTTGCACTGGCCTGTCCACTATCTATCAAAGGGTGCCAAAACTAATCAAATTAAACCTGGCTTGGCCTTTACACAGCTTTTAAGAGGGTCTAATTAAAATGAGTATACTGTCTATGTATTATGCTTTAATATTACCTGAAAAAGCCATTTGTGCATTGAATATTCCACAGAGCCATCTGGTAGGCCTCTTGTTGAATGAAGGGGAGGTACTTTTAGTAGAATATCTGGCAGTTAGGCCATGGTTTAGCTCAGTAGGTAGAGCCTGCGGCCCATATACTGGAGCCTACAATGCTAGTCCCGGAGTCGTGAGTTCAAATCCGGCTCACAACAGCTTGCCGAATGACACTCCCCACTCTCTTCCTGGTTTCCTGTCAATCTACTGTGCTATAAACTAAAGCCAAAAATAGCCAAAAAAATCGGTGCACTTGTGTCTAAAAAATGCTTATATTTTCAAATAAAGCATTGGGTTTGTTTTCATCAGAGCTTTATCTACAGCTCTGGTTTTCATTGTTCTAAATACAACACTGTAAATGGTCTTACCGGCAGTAACAGAGCAGCACAGACAGAAATCCGATCACTATAGCCAGCGTTCCCGCCAGTATTCCCATGAGGAGGAATGTGTGAGAGGGGAGGAAGTCCAAAGAGCCTCCACCACCTATGTAATCTATACACACAAACACAGACAGGGTCAATAATTCAGATCCCATTAACAAGATACATGGAGATGAATGACTAAACCAGGAATAAACCAGGACTAAAACAGAACTAAGGCTATATTTATGCTAGGAGTAAATAATGACCACACAAGGACTAAGTCAAGACAACCACATCCTATGTAGGCAAAGTTAAT
>JAVQKG010207397.1:0-19107 GCA_036025885.1 Hypseleotris bucephala
CAGATGTACCCAATTTTAATCACCTCTTCCTTAAACCAGTCCTGACCATCCCTGAAAGCTTCATCCAAATCCGTGCAGCAGTTTTTGAGTTATCTTGATCACAGACACGCACGCGGACATGCACGCGGACACGCACGCACGCCAACGCCGGCGATCACATAACCTCCTGGCGTCGGTAAAAATCTGATATAGTTGATACAGAATTCTGGCCCCTGACCCCCATCTGCAGGAGTGACATCATCACATTCTAGAACTTGAAACCCAGCAATATTTATATAATATCTATGGGGTGAAGTGGGGGATGGGGGAATTCATGCAGTGATTTTTGTATAATGTTGCTAATCGACACACACATGCACACATGCCAACGGACCCGATCACATTACCTCCTGGTGGGGGTAACAAAGTTTAACTAGACATGCTAGAAGTGTCAATGTAGGAGTTTTGCAACACTAAATAAATTGTGATGCGACATCCATGCATGAGTTTTGCAAAGTCCTACAACCACTAACTGACATCCATTAAAATCACAACAAATATCACCAACTGTGGCCCATGCTACTATCCAGCCTCACCAGGGCCCACCAGTCAGTCAGTCAGTCTGCCAGCGTCATGGAGCAGGGTGTCCCACCCGAGCCCCCTCACACACACACAGAATGGGACAAATTGGGACAGTCCCCCCTCTATTACCACCCACTCTTCCTCTACATAGCGCGCCGCAGCAGACTCCGCTCAGGGGGCTAATTCCACGTTCAGATCACCATTTGTACTTATTATGCTGACATAATTAATCCCCTGTTGTGATCAGCAGGGGCAAGAGGGCCTCTCTGCTCCATTGGTCTACCCCTGCCACGAAACAAGTGCTCCCCCCTCTTTAGGTTCTCTGTGCCTCACTTCCCCCTGTGTCCATCTTGTCTGATTGGAGATGACCATCATGAAATAATCTCTGCAATATCTGTCTGCATTATTGTTCTGTCCTGGTGTCATTTAGCACACAGTGGGAGACTGCCAGGTCAACAAGTTTCTAAAAAATGTGGGGCAAAGAGCATGTATTAGAGCTAAACTGAAAATGAAAAGTTTTGTGTGAAAAGGTATTGTCTGTAACAGCCATCTAAATAGAAAGAAAGGCCACATTGTACAACCTTAGATGTAAATATTCTTCAATAATCCATGTCTAGTCTTATAGACAGAGACAGGGGAGGGCTGTGAAGGGGAGGGGAATGAATAAAGAAAACAATAAGGCAGCAGGGAGGGGAGCAGGTTTCACCAAATAATAGCAGCTGGATTAATAAATCCATGTAATGACACATCTTTAAGGACCAGGCAGATTAAGGGACAGCAGCCTCAAGTTGGAAAACATATGTTGTCAAGACTCTGCAAACATGGTCACAATAATAACAGAGGGGATCAGAGCTACGATTAGCCCCAACTGCCTCCTTATCAAACTGGATATTATGCATACACCACTGTTTCCAAGAAATCATTGAACTTTGAATATGCGTAGGTGTATTTGTGAGGTCAAAGCTCTGAGCAAATATGCTTATGTTTTTATTCCAACAACACAAAATATTACTTCTAGAGGAAGTATGGTATGTCATTTTATATTAAAACTGATATGAAGGCGATGAATGAATAGTTTGCATTTTGGGTTCTAGAAAGTGCTTTATATTGTTATACCAGCATGAGCATCAACACCAACAAAAATACTGACATAGACCATTTAGACACACACTCAAAAGCTACCACTCAAAACAACTGCTAATCATGTGAAACTCTATTATTCAGCTAAGAGAAATAACTGTACGGTTAAAATGTCAACCGTCAAATGTCAATTGGGGTATAAATTCTGAATGTGTCTTTACTGGTCCATAAGAGAAGTTGCTCGGTCACAGTAGCTCACTGCAGATAAAACAGTTGTAAATCGACATGATTTACATAGTTTTTCAAGATGTTTTCCATCATTCTTCTGCATGATCACATCAATGTCAAATTCCTGGAACATTTTAACCCACAACAGCCTCTACCCTCTCACACACCCCCAACTCCATCTTTTCATGCCCCTCCCACCCGCGTCCCCTCCCACTCCTCATCTTTACATAAAAAGTTCAGGCTGCATATTAAAAAGAGGCTAAAATATTCACACTGTCAAAGGTGGTCAAAGGCTTCTGCGTTCACACAGGAGCTGACAATGAGGAGGCACCCAGAGCTTGGCCCAAAAAGAGCACTGTTGAAATAAATCAGCACGTACAAAGACACACACACAAAGATAATGGGCCTCGAGCTGGGTCTGCTCCAGGGACTAAAACACACATGAGTTGCACATAAACAGTGGCGTCTGGGCTGGGAACAAAGTCTGTGCATAGATTAATATTTATTTTTGCAGCACACATTGTTCGGGACATACAGTATCAGGCAAACTAAAAACATCATGACTCCCCTATGCAGTGTGCAACCTTGCCACGGATCCCAAGCCCAAATCAAACAAATAACAAAAAAGGTCCACAGATGGTTTCACATGTGGGAGTGGGAGAAGGGGAAATGGTGCTTCTCTGACACATTTGCTAATAGGTATGTGTGCTAACATGGTGAAGATGCTTGGGGTGTGAAGAAATATTATTATAATTAAACAACATTCAAACTCAAATTCAGGCACCAATCTATGTTGCACATTGAGAGTGACAAAACGGGTCACTTTACAATACACTGTCCGTGAGTCAATACATTTTCCACTTTATCACATGTGCTCTTTAACGTAAAGCATCATTAAATATCTGACAAAAAAGACTACATTGTTTCAGTTGCTATCATAAGGCTGGCTGTTCAATCATGGTCTGCTTCAAGGCGTGCTGCTGCTGTCTCCTCACACCTCATTTTGCCCTAGGGCAGCTCTGGCTACAGAGGTAGTTTACCACCACCACCACTGTCACTTTGAGTATTGATAGATGCACTATAGAAATCCTGTCTTTATTGCTGTGATATTCAAAAATAACTCATTACCCAAGTGACCAAGTGTCTCACTGACTTCCTCTGACTGGATTTTCACCTCACCAGGTCGTCCCAAACTAAGCCTGGACATTTATGCAGCTTTTTATTTGCTCCTGCATCAACACAGAGAGGAAACAGAGGCCTCCTGAACTCATTTGGTTCATGAACAGTCATTTGTTGAGTGCCACACAGCAGGCCTCGCAGTCTCAAGTCGCAGGATTAAGGCCCAATATTTGTAAACCTCAGCTGGCTTTAGTGTGGAAATGTGGAGACGAGAAAAATGGGAAGTCCTGGCAAAAAGAAGTGTGAAAAACTATCAAGTTGTCGGCCATGACAGAAACAGTTACACACACAGGCTTGTGGCTGACACACAAACAACAGACTGCTGAACCTACCGCATAAGTGCATGGCTAAATCTATTGGCCTGATGCAATGTGTTAGGCTGATTAAATATTTGAGCTCACAAGCAGTTGAATAGGTATACATAAACAGTATCCAGTGTGACAAATATAACACTAATATTAATACTAATACTAATACTACAAATAATAATAAAAAATCCCAGTGGTTGTACCTCCAGCTGTGATGCTCAAACCAGAGCTACTCCAGCCTTTGACCTTTGTTATAAAAACGCTCCTTTAGCTTGAGGCCCATGCAGTGAATTCACAGAGCTATGAAATGAATGTCCCAGACACACATTCATCACAAACGAAACATGCTTCCGATCCACGCTGTATCTTTGGTAATGGGGCCGATTGACTTGAGATATAATTTCCACTTTGTTTTAGGCTAAGTCTCTACTTGTCATTTACAGCACTTTTTGTAAGATACAACAACAAGGGTTTTTTGCCAACACATTAGACTTTGACAAACAACCCAACACAAGTTTGACATGTAGAGTGAAGCAGTGAGTACCTATGTATGAGGTGTATGCTTTATGTAATTGTCCTGTCACTGAACCATGACCCTGTCAATGAGGCGTTATATATGGATGTGGTATTAAACAGTGGTGTGACCCCAGGACATTTTGAGCTGAGCTTAATTACACACCACAAGCATGGCAAGTGCACAAAGCAGGAAATGACAAGAGAGCAGTACAAACTTCAAACACAGACACAAATAAGAATTCAATTCAAGACTGATTTCAACTCTAAACAGGCACTAATGATAACTAATAATGTGGGTAATGGATTTGAGGAAATTTGGGTTCACACAATTGGGGTTGTACTTGAACGGAGGACGAAAGTAACTGATAGTTTTACTGAAGTAATTTATTTATTTTAACCAATGTTTCATTAGGGGGTGGGGGGAAAAACAGATATGGACTATGAGTACAGACAAACAACTTTTACCAACATCAGGGAGTAATGTGATCGGATCCGTTGGTGTGTATGTGTGTATGTGTGTATGTGTGTGCGTGTATGCGCGTCTGTGAGCAAGATTACGCAAAAACTACTGCATAGATTTGGATGACACTTTCAGAGAAGGTCAGTACTATCACAAGGAAGAAGTGATTAAATTTAGGTATATCTGCAATTAAGATTACTTAAGTAATGAATTAGGCTTAAACTTGTAAATGCAATAACTCCAAAAGTTTTTTCCGGATCTTCTTCAAACTTTCTGAACAGTTACATATTATAAAGACGCTAAAATGGGTAGACTATGGTACTTCTACGATTAATATTAACTGATTGTTAAACTAATAATTACTTGGAGAACTTTAATTGAGCCATTAATCCTGGTGAACATAAACCTAATCTCATGAATTTTGGCACAGTGATCCACTAATATGATGCCACTTACCTCAATAGCGTTACCTAAGGACTGAATTAAAAATGTTATTTTTGGAAAATTTACAAAACTTGGCAAAAGCATCCTTCACAAACATCCAGACAAATCAAACACGTCAAATAGACCGTTCCTATATTTGTTATAGGGGCGGGGCATCTTAATTTCTTGTTAACGATATAAAAACCCTTAGAAATCACACAATGACTTTTTAAAGTAGCGGTTAATGCCAAAACATTGCAAAAGCTGTCCTGGCGTCGGTATGCACTCTCCGAGTGCTTTCTAGTTTACTTAAAGCTGCTATGTGGAAATGTTTGCATAGATTTAGGGTTCTGCCTCAAGTGGCCATTAGAGGAACTGCAGTCAGTATCCTGTACTCTGTGTTTGAGGAGGTTTAATCAAAGTTATATGTCTGTGACTTTAGTGTCTGACTAAATTCAAACTATAAAGATTTATGTCTGTAACGACTGTAATAGAATCATTATTAAAAAGTAGGGAAGGGCAGCCGTGTACACATACCAGAGTGCACTGGTTCATCTTTAGTCTTAGTATCGTCACATTTAGTGGGCAGCACACGCATGAGTGGACACACACAAACAGATGTGAACACAGCGATATATGCACCATGCTGTGACACACGCACACCCACACTCACCGCTCTCACAACACAATGGCTCCACTGTGCTGACAACTCAACTGAAGAGAGCTTAACCTTTGACCCCCGTGGTCAACTCATTAACACTCCTCCATAGGATGCAAATGGACCAACTTCTGAATAATATATAATACAAAGTTAATGGGTAATTGATATAGCCCAGTAGTGTTTTGTTTTAAACTTTTATTTCTTTATATCTGGTATTTAGACTATACATAATAATGTACATATTAGATACATACATATTATAGTATATAGTATATTATACGATTCTAAGACCAATCTTAAATCTGACAATATTGAAAAAGAAATGTCTGACTATAAAGTAAAATCGTGGTATCCCACAAATTCTGATTATACCGTATGATGTTGTAGAGGGCAGGGGAGGGACAAAGTTAAAAAAATATTATTATGACAGTCAGAGTTAAAAACATTTTTCTTTAGCTCTGTACAGGTCAACTAAAATGTTTTTGGCTTAATTTTTAAACTTCATATTGTAGTTTTTTGTTTTTATTTTGCAATTCTTGTGCATGTACATTTACCTGATGAATTTTGCTATACAAATACACTGCATTGCTTTTACTGCATAACACCATAATTAGACTGGAATAAACTGGTGACTAAAATCATAATTATAAAAAAAAAAATTGTGTGAACATATTGTAAATACATTCTTAAGCTACAACTTATGTTTATCTACATGTAATCGGACAGAGGAGCAGAGGCAGGTGTGTAGCCATTGTTCGCTTTGACAGGATTATTTGTACCTCTCTGCAGCGCTGAACACAGAAGACGCAGGTATCATCAGAAGGGAGGCATGTATATTTACAATGACTGGATTTAGGTTTTCCTCTTGTTCCAGCTTCTGTAATTACAGCTGCTCTGTAATTAGGGGCAAAGCCTTCAGGATCGAGGTGACTACTGACTACTCTTAAAGGGGCTGGCAAACTCTAATGTTAGACGACTAAAGAATGCGAGAAAGTACACAGCATCCACTATGTGTAAAGTTTTCATTTATACATTTAGAAACGGTGCTAAAGTAATAGTAGTACTGCGTATTAGGTGTCACAAGAACAGGTGGTATAGAAACTGCATTGTGTGGCATACAGTGAACAGTTTGGGATTAAGATTAGATTAGTTTAGGTTATGAACCGGATGTGTGGTCCTTGTTGGGAATTGGCTCACCTTAATTACTGTAAATCCACCCATTTTTGGACATTGATCTGCGCTAATAGGTCCTCTCAGATGTCACTGAAGAAAACAAACAAATATATTTACATATTAATTACAATACATATAGAAATATAGACAATACATGTTAGTTGTAGTTATTTTTCAGAAATGTTAATCAGGGCAAAGTGTTTGCACTACTTTGACGTTGTCTTATTACGTATATCAAGCCACAGAATGACTACATGCACATTTAATTGAATGTGTCTCACTGATCAGACAGGCATGTTACCACCCCCACATAAAGGTAAACAGTGTAAATAGGCTATATTTCCACGGGACAACACCGAATGAGTAGCGTGTCACACACATGACCAGAGCAAACTTCTAGCTTCTTATATCAACTGTGCATTGTTACTTTTTCTCCTACACTGTAAAAAAAAAAAGATTTGATCATGTTTGTATTCACAAAGGTACAACATGATTATCACATCGTCCCATGATGTGACCCAGATCAATATTTGTCCATAAGGTATTAATACAACCCACTAACCCATGCACCTTCCGGTCTGTTATAAACCTACAGATGAAGATTGTAGAAAAATAAACATGGGCTTAAGTCCGACGCATTTGTTCCTGACCTTGCCTGCCAGGGCGCTGTGCTGCTAAGCTGAGGGGATTTGCACCAGCTCAACATTTACCATATGGATGCTTTATTACAAAGTAATGATGTCTGTGTGTCTGCCTGTCTCTTCTCTCTAACTAGAGATGATCTGAAAAACCAAACAGCCGTGTGTAACCTGGTGATTAGAAAGACTTATGGGGGATTGAACACAAGTCTACAAGGAATCTAAAGAATATTTCAGGGGAGAGAAGAGAGTTAATGTTGGATTCAAAGTGCTTTATAATTGACCACATTTGGATCAAAGCTAATAATAGTTTAGTTGATAGAATTAACATAACTTATACAGTTAGACATACTTTTTAGAAAATGACAAAAGGTGGAAGCTCATTTACAAACATGCGTAGAGATCTATTCTGTAATGCATTTCTTTAGCCTTTGCAATAATTGGATTCAAATTGAAATGAGCAGCCGGCTGCTCATTGATTGTAGCTGATATTAGCAGTATATAATCAATAGTGTGGATTCAGTGCTTATTAAAATGGAATAAGGCTTGGCTCTCTTCATTTGTCAGTGAATGTTAATCTCATAACCGGCCACAGTAATGTGCTGTTCCTAATGGGAGCATAAGTATTGACAATGAGTCAAATTACAGTGGTTTCATTGATTAGTTTATAAAATGAATATGTTTACCCAACAACAAGCATCCCAAAGCAGTTGACAAAACATAAACAATCAAACAACTGTTTCCCCATCGATTTGGAGTCATTTTCTATACAATACATGCCTTAATCAACTGAATATTTTGCCTTGGAGCTGAAATAAAAGAAGACACAAAGCAGATATGCGGACTGCGGAGAGTGGAAATACATACTAGTGCAGAAACCAGAAACTAGGGCACTACTGTCAGCAGCCTTACAAGTTATCGCTATACTTTACTCTCATTATCATACTCTTAGAATTTGGCAATTAATCGTAAGGGGTTGATTTGCAAATGAATGTGATAGAAAATATAACTGTGGGCTTACTCAGGGACAGTGAGACAAACTGCTTCCAGACGAGAAGAATAAGGCCATCTTAATTTATTAGCAATTGTGGCATTTTTCACCAGGCAGCCACGGCAACTGCTCCGGCGAGACCGAAATGAAATTAGTGCACTTCTTGAAATGGGAGAAACACAAAAAAGCGTCTTCCAAAAAAAAAAAAAAAAAAAAAAAAAAGGCTGGCACAGTGATGTGTATTGAGCCTATAGCCAAAGCTTGGGCTGTGCAGTGCTGTTTGCAAATCAGGCCAGCTTTTCTCCCATTTCATTTCTCATGCATGCCGTTTGTGCAACTCTTTTCATGAGGAATAGGAGCCTATCTTTGGGACGTCCCGACTGAAAAGGTGACCTGCCACTGAGAAAAAGGAGAACCGACTATGAACTGAGTGTCAGCCATTAAATATGATTTCGCCCCTGAATGGCGCACAAACACATTCAACCCACTGAAACTCATTAAGGCCTGCATAATCTCTCTTTTCTTTAGGCATAACAATGATTTCAGCTGGGGGAAATGCATAGGTTTTTTGGGGGGAGCATAGCCATTGATTTGAGTTGTATTCAAAGTAATAAATCAAGTCCAACTTCACATCCCGGACCCATTTGCCTAATTCAGCGCCTCTCACCGTACTGGTCAATTAGTTTAAAGAGAATATATTCAATACTCACAGCAATTTACTGACAGGGCGTAATAAATCCTGTTGGCTTGGAGGCTTTCCAAAGTTGCTGCTTTTTGAGGCTTTCTCTAACTTTACATACATAACAAAAAGTCCTTGTTTCTGATAAAGAGCATTACCATTGGCTCCTGTAATTCTATATCAGGATTCTAACTTTAAAATTTGACACTTTAAACAGTGGAATGTTGTTTTATGTTGCTCAAATTAGGCCCAAAACAGCATAAGTGGACAGTAAGTGTAAAGTTCCCATGCAGACTAGATTGCATAATTCTGTATAATTATGTTTACAGTCCACTCTTTGGTCCTTCACCTCTCAACCATTATTTAAAAGTGCTGTTATTTACTTTTTATTTACTTGTACATTTAAACAAACAGTCATTGTACAATTATCACAATATCAAAAAATGCTATATCCATACAGCAAAATGCTAAATGTATCGCAATATAGCCCTTCATCTGACAAAGATTTCTACACAAAATTTGTCATATGAGAGCCCTGAAAAAAAACTGAACTGTGACCAAACAAATAGCCTACTTAAGTGTTTAGTCTTCAATTTGGTCCTGGTTTAGCCCTTGGTTAGCTGTGGTTTAGTTTTGGTTAAACCTTTAATTAGTAAGATTTGCACCCAGTTTGGACAAGAAAATAGTGAACTATATCCTGAAATGATTTGAACAAATTAAAAAGGGATCTAGATTGCCCTACATATTGTTATTATAATAATGCTTTATCTAATATTGTGCATCACCACTTCAAAGCAGGCCTAAGTGGAAGTCTGCGGTCCTGCCTAAATGCGGGTGCACTGGGAGAGGTGGGAGCAGCTGTGATGAGGGCTCTTAGTTCTCTCAGACCATTGTAATCTGCATTAACCACATTGCTCAGGAGTGCACAAGGTCAAAGTCTTTAAGTGCCTGCAGGGATGGATGCCTGTGGATTACATGTTATCGCAGCAAGAGACCTTGTTATAATTGTATGTAATTCACCTAGCATGATTTACATTGGACTTTTTCCAGGCTTTGTTATTTGAGTGCCAAGACCGGAAACACTAAGTAAAATCAGGGACTTAGAGATAGAGATTTTGACATTATGATAACCTTCAAAAGGCTATGACATTATCCAAAATGCTGACTAAGCTTAAAAACAGAAAATCTATAGTTATGATAAATACAACTTTTAAAAGAATACTGTAGAATTCCATTTACTAAAATGTTACTAAAATAAGTGATTATTACCCATTTTATGGGAATAATAAAGTTTCAAGCAATTGTGATGCAAATATGATTATTGTCTGTAAAGGTGAGATGACAATAAACAGATAGATAGAATATAATAGAAAATAGAAATAGAAAAGTATTATTTTATTATTAATAAGTGCACAATACGAAACGGTAGTATTAAAATAGTTTGAAAGTCAAAAGAACAACAGGATTGATAGGAGTTAATTCTTCGTGGTAATGCTGACCAGATTAAGTGTATTTCCTGGAAGGTACGCTGGAATAGCTTTGGCAGAAGGTATTTCCTCAGTGGATCTGCTGAGAAGAGCTGCAGTAACACCATTATGTCTGGCATCTGCGCGCACAACTTACAACCGTTTCATTTCTTCTTTCAAAACATTTTAATACATCTTTTCTTCTATCATCCATCTGCTAAAATGAAGTGAAAATAACTGGGGAATTAATGCAAAGACATTCTTGCCTCTGAGTTTATGAATTATTTATGTCTACATTTCAGAATGATTGAAATCATGAATTAATCCCATTAACCTCTCTGATGGCAGGAATAAAAGCATATGTCTTGACGAATGTTTGTTGGGCTCAAATTTAGTGCTATTGAGAGCATTTTTTTTTTCCCAGGCAGGACCCGCAGAGAGAATGTATGCAGCGTCACACGGAGCTTATAAAGATCCTCTAGTCTGAGTGTCTGAGCTGTGGAGGAGTGACAGAGAGCTCAATGGAGGCGTCTGTCTGTAGCCCAACACCCGTTCCCCTATATTCCCTACATCTACTGTGATGAATGCACCTGGCCCTCTCCCTACAGTGGACATTGTTCTGTGTCATGTTTTTAACTATTCAAAATAATTCTAAATATAGGCATGTGATTCTCATAATGTAGGCAAAAACAGAAAGTATGATGCCTAACACTGCACAATGTTGATCTGCTGTCCTATGCTCATCTCATATAAGACACATTTTTAAGAGCAATATATTTTTTTATACAAAATTTGTTCCACATACCTGTAAAGTATAAATAATAAATTACCGACATTTTAGAGTCGGTATCCTCTAAATTACAATTATTTGATGACTAAATTAGTTAATTAATCATGAGTAATCTGATTAGTTGTTTCAGACCTAATCTTGGGGTTAATTTAAAGATGATCAAAGCTACCAATAAAAGACCCTGGGTTGTGAAAAAAACAACTTAAAACAAGCCTTATCTAGTCCTGGTTTAGCCTGGATACAGCCAACACCCATCCACTATTCACACATTCACACTATTTGTCTGGTGACAGCACCGGGTCCTCTCTCTCCTACATAGAGCTGACATTATTAACACAATATGAAATGTGATGGAGCGCTCAACCTCAACCGGCCCCAGCCAACCCAAGCGCCGCTATCGTGTGATTTATTCCCGTAACCATGAAAAAGTAAGCATGCCATTAAAATCCCAGGTGTTTGCAGGCCACGAGACTCACTGGGCACAATCGATATAGTGTCACTCTTTTACACGGCTCATTTTGAGGTCGCCGCCACATCATCCGCCATTACTGAGGCTTGATCTATTGAAGGGACAGCGCCTGTCTGACTGGAGGTATGGGCGTGCATAGATACAAGCCAAACAAGGGCTGCTAGACACAAGCATTCACACACACACCAGAAGGCCTGCACCCCCATTATTCAACAGGGCTAATGCAGCAGATAATGTACTGTAAATGGCAAGACGCCTGATGGATACCTGCACTTAGAATAATTAGTGAGACAAAAACTTTGGGAGAAGACAAAAGTTTGCAGCACACTGTAGTTACGGTGGGATTACCTCTGGAGCTCACATTGAAGAGTGATTTGTTAGCGTTAGCAGAGTATGTTCCCAAGGCTATAAAGTGTGTCACCTGCAACAAATAAGGACTAATGTCTCGCTTCAAAATGAAAATCCAGCACCGGCGCTATTCTACTGTTCCTGAACTTGAAACACATTGACAATATTGATTTCATTAAAAGTACACCTTAAAGTTAAATACAATTAAAGGTGTATTTCTCAGGATCAGCACTTTGACAACTCCAACATGCTACACAATGAAGTCACTTTTGGACAATTCTACAAAAATCCATGAATCTGCTCATTTCTGATCCTCATGACTTAAGTGCTAGCATCAACAGGTTTTTATTTCCATGCTAAACTGATATACTCAGCTATGCCAAACATTGCTGAAAGGAAGACCATTGTTTCTTCAGCTATTCCCAGATGAAATAAAACACAAGATTATAGGATGGGGGCGGATAGGGGCGGGGGTAAGGCTCCTTCCTCATCACATATACTGCATTCTGGATAACAATGAAGGGGTGCTTAAGTAACAACAGTTGGCCATTTTTGCTATGTAGCTTGTTGTAACATAGAGAAAGAACCCAAAGAACAAATACTTTTTCAGAATGGTACATGATTATGTGTTTCTTGCAAGGTGACCAGATGAGACTTCCTTGGTTTAGTGGACCAATTCTTGCAGTTTTTCACCAGGAGAAGCAAGGAGAAGTTTCAATCACCCTACGACAATTCAGATTGTCCCTTTCAGCAATTTAATGAAAGTTAAAAAGTTGCATTATTAAAAAAATTCTAATATTTATAGAAGCTGCAGTCCATGTGTAAGGAAATGTTAATAATAAAGAACTATGAAAGCACTCAGAGTGCAGAGTGACGCCAGGACAGGTAATTTCCCCTATGCAGTTGTAAATGGTTTTGTGGAATTTCCTTATGTAAATTCTTTTTTTTTTAATGGTTGAATTGAGATTCTATCAAATAGTAGTTATTTTTTTGTCTGTGTAAATTATTAGTAAAGTACAAGACTTATTGCAGGAAATACAGGAAAGGGTTATGTTAATTGCATTAAATATTCACAGCTGACAATGTGTATTAACCACATTCAGACAATATGTGGTGGAGGTCTGTAAAAAAGCAGTGTGGGGTGGGGTTCAGTCATGGCAAGTGACTTCTCCTACTTTTTTGAGCTGCCTTGGTGGAGGTTTGTCCTCTCCTAGTGCCTTGTAGTGCACATATTTGTAGTCTACTCTGCAGGGGGCCAGTGTCAGACTTTACAATGGGGCAGGGGTGGAGGAGATGCTGTCTGACAAAGAAGCAGCAGAGCTGAGAGTGGGGCCGTAATCCTAATCACTCCCAACATCAAATCACTTCTACCTCATGTCACTCCTGACCTTCCCTTAAGGTTTCATCCAAATCTGTGCCGTAGTTTTTGCGTAATCTTACTAACAGACATGCACACACACGCACACACACCAACGGAACCGATCACATTACCTGCTGGCGTTGGTAATAAGAATTCCTTCAAACCGACTATTTGACCTTGTTTTATGATGTAAAGTAGGCCAACTGTATTCTGTAAAGCCCAGGGAGGAACTAAAGTAAAATAATAATTATGACAGATTACCTTTGTCTTCATAGAACAGGGTCAGATTAAAATGTTAGCTTTATTTTTTTAGGAAACTTGTGGACTACACCTTTAATGATTCTAACTATTGTGTAACTCCTAAATTCACTTAAAGCTGATCATTGCTTTTCCCATACCTTCCTCACCATTTTCTTCATCTCCATTCCTGGTGCAGCCTCCATGAAAATGAACTATTAATCTGTTTCCCAAAGGAATTCCTCATGCCATGCAGAACTGACAGCCGCAATACGATGGTTGTTGTGTGGTCAACAAACAATTTTCCCTGGCTTCACTGCTTTTCAAAGGCACTTTTTCGACCGGCCCTGATCATGTGAAAAAATGTCGTCAAAGGTTTCTCAGCTTTTCTTCTCGCACAAAGATGTCAGATGGAGAGAGTTAGAATTTCCAAACATGTTAATCCAGGCGAGCGTTAATTTAGCCCCTTCCTCCACAGCTGCAGAGTTCATTGGACTTCTTGTCAGAAATGTCCTCTTTTTAAAGTAACAAGTGTTCTTTAAGTTTGAATACAATATATATTTACACTGAAATGATGGATTATAGTTTTGCTCAAGTTCATTTCATGCAGGCAAAATGACACTGCCTATCAAAATGAGAGCATGTGTTTGGATTAGGAATTTGAAATTAAGAATAAGGTTTCCTAATATAAGAAAAAGTTAATACTGACCTTCTGACCCACTATTGCACTTTACTTTTGGTCAAAGTGTAAGTGTGTGTTTGTGTATTTCTAGCATTTTTTTATTTTATTGAAACTCACATACTACACCTTTAATCACGCTGTAAGGTTAAGGCAACTTATTTTTTTTTTCATTTAATTTAACGTTTATTTAACCAGGTAAATGACATTTCCTTTTTCTGAATTTGCTCATTCTAATCCGCATGACAATTTACTGAACAGTAAGGATCAACAATTTAATCCCATGTTATATATTATCCCACTTAAATATGTATTGAGCTGTCATAACAATCAGTAGACTACTTGCACAAATAAATGTTTCTATTTTTACCATTCACTATAGCTACTGAAGAGTGATTGATGTCTGGGAACTAACCATGGGGATATCCTTGTGCCCCTGAACATCAGGGGTCAGCAGGAGTAAAAAGGTGCTCCTGTTCATTACCTCCACACATGTCCCGCCTCTTCCTGTCTGCAGTCCTGGCAGCCCACAATCCAGCCATCATTCCTGAGTAGAACATCCTCCTGGTGCAGCCTCTCATCAGGCCCACTCCTGTCATCACACTCACATCCCTGTCACGCCGCCGTCTGATTGATGAAGCCACTTTTGATAATGGCATCAGGAACTGGGGCGTCTGCCTTGTCATTAGATACTATCAAAGCTAGTCTTATTATAGCCAAGGCGGACAAAACACACACAGGGTGTTCAGTGTCCAGATATGACAGCAGATAATAGTGCTCCTCACCTGTGCTCTAACACAGCAGGTGAAGTTAACTCGTCATGTCAAGGTTCAAACTATATGAACTGGTGCACTTCTTTCTGAGAGCGAGGGAGATAAATTTCACACAACATACTAAAGCATGGTGAATACTTTGAGATAATATGGCTTATAATCATTTCTGTTGATCCACAGTTTATATCAAAGTCAATATCAAAGGGTTTGGGGAGGTTTAAAGATACAGTACCTAAATAGTTTGGTAGCACATTCGAGCCATAATAAATAATGTCTTGTAACTGAAGGCTACAAACAGTGTTTTACATAATATTTTACAGAATGCTTTTATGGAACATAATGTGTGTTCAAAGAGGTACAGCATTAGTACATTTACTGTAGGGTCTCTAAGATGTACAGTATGTATGACACTGGTAAAATTGTATTGCTCAAATTATTTCACAAATTAAAAAGACACAAACTACTAAGAACATTTAGTATTTCATAATATGGTAAGCCTGGTATGTCATCATTGAGCGTTCCAGTATGGAGCACAAAGATTAGGTAATGATCAAAAACAACAGAGGGTCTCTGGCCTGTGTACTGTGATAAGGAGCATACACAACTCACAAAGGCCCTGCCAGTTGAATAACTGGGGGCTGAATTATGGATAGATGTAAATGGTGTCTCTTCTCCACAGATGGCTGTGCACATGAGAATCCCAAGCCCTGTATAATGGTATTGCTAATAAGGACTAAAGCCAATTAGGCATTTAAGTGTGCTGTAATCACTTGGACGAGAGAGACACAGGGAGAACCATGAACCAGGCCAAAGGACAAATGAATGCCTCCCCTTTTCCTCTCCCACACTGACAACCATAATTAGACATAAACTGTATGTATGCTACTCAACAGTCCCAGTGGGGTAGCCAACCTGCATGTATTCGAAGTGCTCCAGCCCCGATTCATTCATTTTCTATTGTCCCCAAGGTTTGTATGACAAGTGAAATGAGGCAGGAAGAAAAAGAGGTGCTTCTCAGTGCTGCATAGCAACCTGTAAACAAAGAAGAAATCTCTTACATAAAACTGGGAACAAGAGCAAACATCTCCCTGGAGAGTTGTTGTGTTGTATCTACAGAATATCCCAACATCTGAAATACATTTTTGTCTTATTATGTTACTATTTAGACATGAAAAGACTATAAATTATCTACTACTGTGACTGAGTTGAATAAATAGATGTTTTTCCCAGAAGCCGGAAAAACAAACATTGAGAGTGATACATTAAATATATCTGGGAAATTTGTCCACTGATGCATTAGACCTGGTTAATAAATAACCCCTCAGCTTATGTGTCATCCAGCGAGGTCATGGAGAAAACAACTAAATTATGTAAAAAAAAACTGTCAAAAACTGTCTTAAAAAGAAACACTGAAACTCCCCGTTCTGTTTTCATTGACCCCATAACAACTAATTGTTCCAAATCTAAGTATTAAACCAGGACAAAAAAAAAAGGATAATCCAGTGAATGTACAGTCACAAACTACACCATTAAGTGTTAGCAGCGCTGGTATAACCAAGCCCAACCACTGCAGACGGGCCATAAAAGCCTGTAGACATGCTGTCTGTCACAACATTTGTTTGCCAGATTACATTCTTTTCTACCACTGAGAGCGACAATAAAATGGTGAAATTCTCCAAACAGCAACGGACCCTCTCAAACTGCAATATGTCCGCCATCACAGGAGTTTGGATGTGGGACTGTGGGCACAAAAAAACGTATGTTCAGGCCCTTTCTTCATCTCCTAGAACTTTGTCAACTTTGTCCCATAAGAAGGACAAAAGAGCAGGCTATCTCCGCCGAGTATCAATACATTTAAACTGAGCATGCATTTCTACCCAAAGCGGTTCCAAAATGCAGGGCGAGCCAATGGGAGGGAGAGCGCTTGATCAACCCATATAAAGGGAACCTCAGTTATGAACCACAGAAAAGAAAAGAGGAAGAATGAATCAGGCAAAAGGGGGCGAGAGGGAACAAAGTGAAAGAAAAGGTCATGAGTGGCAGTTGATTTGAGGAGTTTGTGCGACCCCACAAAGGGCCATGACATCATCAGGTATTGAGGCGAGTGAGACGGGGAGAAGGGCTCCTTTAAAAAGCTGGCCGCTAACACAGGGCTGTAATTACATTTGCGCTGAACATGCCCAAGTGCTCCTGTGCTGTGTGTGTGTATGGTGGGGGGTAATGTTCAGGGTGGGAGTGAGGAGGCCGAATTAATCAGCTCAGTTTTCTATGCTCCAGCTACAAGTTGAAAATGTCGGCTGCATATTTGAACATTTTTTGTTTAGTTTGAACAAGAAATCAAAAGAGAAAGAAGTGAACACGACCTTTTACTCTTTCAGTGTCTGGAAGCATATGTACTGTATGGTGAGTAGTCAAAGTGTGAAGAGTAGGGAACGAAAGCTACGATGCCCTAAGATTAAAAAAAGTGTGCTGCATCTTTGATTGTTAACAGTTCATGATTAATTTAACTAACGAAATTAGTCAATAAAAGGTTCATTAAAGTTTGGCCCATGTATGTCTCCTATGACCAAAGTTTTAACTCTTTCTGCGTCTGTTGATAGACACATAACGACACTGTGAGTAAGCATGGCAAGTAGGGAAGGAATGCTATTACACTAAGATATGCACATAATGATTCTAAGCCATGCTTGGGAAAACTTGCAGCATGTATTCTTTTTTCGGTTTAGCCTGTTTCTTAGTGAGCAGAGGAGACAGAGCAGTGAATACTTGTACAGTAAATCACTCTTTAGTTCTGCCAGAGCTGTTTTCAGGACAACTGCTCCGTTTTTCTATATACAAGTGTCTTAGCTCGGCTTTAAACCGGGCCAGACTGCTAAACTATAAAAAGGCATACTAAATGTAAAGCATCACAACCATTAGGAGAAAAAAAATCAAGCCTGGACTGAATACAGTTGTGGTGATTGTGGTATGATGTAAGGGTGACAAATTCAGCAGTGGTATCATATTTGCAGGCTTTGGGCTTTTCTGTGCTGCTTCTGACTCGCTACTGATGTGTGTTCACTTCCCCGACTTCCCCCGGCTCCAGCAGCAGAGGAGCAGTGCACTCAGCCAACAAATTCAATTAGCTTTCCAATGATGACACCAGCCAGCTGTCAGGATGACACACTGTAATATGATAAAATTATAGGCAAACACTTGTGATTCAGTCAGGGGCCCATGGGACACAAGTGCCAAGGATCAGACAGCGGCATGTTAATTCTGTACTGACAGCTCGCTCGCTACACAATCGCTGCATTTTACACAAACAGGAAGTATTACAGTCAGTGTCGTTGTCTTTGGACTTGAGCAAATACATTTTAATAATATCAAAGATTAACTGTATAACGGATATTTCAAGTGAGATTGGCATTATTTCTGATTGTATATTATCTAAATCTCTAGTAAACCAGCATGAGAATTACATGCTGTGCTTGACTATGACATGGCTAGCAAATAGTTCCTGTAAAATGTAAGTAAATGTTACTAATTAAAGGTTATAGCCTTCAATGTCATAGAGACATTCCCACACACATGGACTAGACTTAAGTTTAGCATCTAGCAACAACTCTCCACTCGATACATTGGATTCTTCTTGCCTCCAGCCCTGATCCATTTTCCCTGTGCCATGATCCATTTTATGGATGTTCCTCCATGATGGCTGCATGTCGCCATTGATGCTTTCTTTTCTTTATTTCTCTGAGGACTGAGAACACCTGTCTGCTTTAATCACTAAGTCCTTCCCAGCAGTAGACATAGAGCAGCAATCTGACACAAAAACAGCTATAGATCTTCACCTAAACAATACAACAAATGCAATGGTAGAAACACTAAATGTTCCAAGTGGTTTACCCTCATCTATTCATCTATTGAATGTTCATAGTGAGTCACTCGTGTTTACGTGTGATTCACTATATCATTCCGGAAATATGGAGAATCAATGTAGTGAATCATTATAAAAAAAAATTGTCATTCAGCTGTTTGGGTGGTCAAATCCATGACACATCCATATTTTCTGCAGAAGCAGGTTGACTAATCCAAAGAATCATTAG
>JAVQKG010207423.1:0-10189 GCA_036025885.1 Hypseleotris bucephala
ATAATTTTCGTTTAAATACGCCAGCTTCTCTGTACACTCAGTGGCATTTTAGCCCAACTATATCCATTGTGTGTTTACTGAAGGATGCAGCAACAATATTATTAGCTACATATAAAATTGAAGTGAATGTACAAAGTATGGTTATAATACATAATGCGTATAGATACATTGTGTGGGTTAACATTTGCATTTCAATCAGTAAATAATGTTGGATTTAGGTCACTGTTACTACTTCTTCAGTACAACACATAAAATACCCACTCCTTCCACTTCTCTCTATCTCAGGGTGATGCCTGTTCTGGCTCCCTTTCAGGTCCTGTAAGTAACTTTTCCATTTGTCTCACTACTACCTTGCACTCATTCTGTACAAAAATATTGTCTTGTAACTTGGCATGCGATACAATGTGACAGTGAAAATTGGCTGGAAGTGGTGTATAATAATACATGCCAACCAAGTGCCTCTACCCTTAGTGTGCTGCAGGATCCAAGGGCCAGAAAGGAGACAAAGGCGAGCCGGTGAGTGCCAATCTTCTGACACGTTACTGCAGCACATCCAAGCTCCGCCATCCCCTGCAACCCTCTGTTCTGATCTTTATTCAAAACTGTATTCAAGCATGCAGTCCCAACATTAATTATGCAACAGGAGTGTGTGCTTTGTGAGTTTATTTTCTGGTGAGTCATTATGCCAGAATGAATATGCATGTCACTTTGAATTTGTTTTAAAGCTCCTCCTTTAAAGATTCCTGCATTATAAGTGGACACCCTATCAAAATACAACCTCTTAATCAGTCAGTGCTGTTGATGGTAACCATGGCATCAATCACAACCATTGCTGGTCTTGGGGGAATGAGGCCACTGTGTTGATTGTACATTCACCAGTGATGTGTGGCTGATGTTTTGGCCTGGGTCATTGATCTGAGTCTTGTCTATCCACAGGCAGCACCTTCTAACTGGGGAGAAGCTATCATGTACAAGGTAAATGTTTTCTGACCTTTGCTCATAGATAAAAGATATAACTTCTAATTAATGTCTTAATAATGTATTTATTGCAATTTCTCTCTGTTTAGGGTGAAAAGGGTCAGAAAGGAGATATCGGTCCACAGGGTCTCACAGGCACTCCAGGAAAAGACGTATGAGCTCTTGCTTTGTATTTTATCCTTTATAGTGCAGCTCTGTTAAAATGGGAAACAAAGTAGACCCAGATGTGGACTTCAATGTTGGTTGGAAAGTTTTTTATTTGTCCTAAAGTGCTGTAAATTTACCAAACACATACACTCACACATCCTATTTTATCAGTGTAAGAGGGATATTCCTGTATACTCATATGGCATTACTCTTAAGCCCTGGCTCCTATTGATATGTGAGCCCCCCTCTCTGGGCAGGGGAGCTAAGCCGTCCTGTTAATGCCTGTTAGATTAGGCTAGGGCAACAAAGCCTGCACAATCAATGCTGCCTCATTGACTGTGATGTTCGTCTCTCACACAGGCAACCTCCCATTCAGAAAGACTTAAACCTTTTAATCTCTCCCGTTTGGCACAGTGATCCAGTAGACGCATGGAAAGTTTTGAGGAACAAATTAAAACACGGGCTCTCTGAGGTTTAGGCTGGGTTTGAACATCAGGCCCACTTGTATTTATCAGTTTACCTCTGCATGCCTTAGACAGATGGGGAGTGGGTTGTCTTAAGCCACCCATCTGACAATAGGAAGCACCTTAATTGAAGCAGTTATTTCTGATCATTCAAACATGGAGTACTGTACAAATGTATCAAAGAATTAGATGAACCACTTTCCTTCTAAAATGTATGGTAGATTTTTATAGGCAAAGGAATATTGCATGACTGGATTTAGATGTCTTCTGAATGCTAAATAATTAATTAACAAATAGTATATTTTTAAAGCTTTTAAAGCTAGCTCAAATATGCCCCATGATGTGTACAATACTGTACATGCAAATAGGCAGTCATCTGCTGTTTTGATCTTGATACATTATTTAGGCTGACTTTTTTGACAATTCATTTTCTGATCCACAGGGGAGTGCAGGTACCATATGTGTAGTGGGCCCCAAAGGACAGAAGGTCTGGCAAGAATAATATAAGCACGGATCTGTATAACATTTACAATATCTTCATAGTATTGTATATTCCCAGGGTACACCAGGAAAAGTGGGTCCAGAAGGATTAGCAGGTGAACCAGGTCAGCCAGGTGCCCCAGGTCTTCCAGGGGACGGAAAACCAGGACCCCCGGTCAGTGTGTAAAATTATATCAATGAACTCAAGGTGACAATATGTTCTGTTATGATGAGGTCATTTCAGAAGGGCAGTGTTAGACTTGTAGTCTGGAGTTTTATTATTGTCAACTATAGAAACAGAGAAATTCAGCACAAAGAGTTTCAGTAAAACATTCTGACTCATTTTTTCCAGGGACCTCCTGGTCTATCTGGTGGGGCAAAAGGGGAAAAGGTATGTTCATACTCAAGCATATCAATGCAGTATCACAACTGAACAGATAAGAAAATGAATTATTGAGTAAAAGAATAATCACACTTATGTTAATCAAAATAGTTACCTATTTACTAATGTAGTAACCATTTAAATATAATGTGCACATAATTAAGATGATTTTTCTGTGTTGTGTTCATGTTATGGTTCGTTTAAAGGGGAATTCAGGTCCTCCAGGACAAGATGGATCACCAGGAGATCCAGTGAGTCTTTAAACATTGATTTGTTTTCACTGAAGCATGCATGGACTCCTGGTGCATGTAACTGCTCTCACTCTGAATATATTTATTAGTGCTTTACTATAAATATGATGTTTTCATAGGGTCCAAGAGGACCTGGAGGTGTTAAAGGAGAGAAGGTAATATACTTGTATCAAGTCTTTCAAATCCACAGTTTTTTAGTCCATCTAACCAGGTTTGTTGATCAGGGCGACCCATGTGAGGTTTGCCCAGTACTTCCTACAGATCTCAGAAACACAGTGGCTCTTCAGGGGAAACCTGGACCTAAAGGGGAGCCTGGATCACCTGGTCTGGGAGAGAGAGGACTTCCTGTGAGTATAGTCTGAACACATTATTTAACAATAATGTGTTCCATCATCTGGATAGGCTCACCACAGCCTGTGTTTTTAGCCTGCTCTGAGTGGAGAGTTACAACAGTCATAAACCTGCGACAGGACTTTAAACGGAGTTCCACTTCTTGATTGTTGTAAAGTGGGTTTCTTGGATCAGATAGTTGTTTATATCTTTCTGTCCTAGAACTGGTCTCTCGTCGCACGTCAGGAGGTCCAATGCCAGCTAACCTATACAGGGCGAAAAGGGGCATAGCACGGAGAGTGCTAGTGATAGTTTGGCATGCGCGGTTGAGTGCTGGATCAATCTTACTATACTGACTGATTCCTTCTGTCTATAAACCACTTTTTTAGTTTGCTTAAAAATGACCAGTATACATTTATCTACATGTATATGTTTAATTCAAAAGGACTCCAACAGTACATAACACCTTTTTTCTGTGAAGTGAGTTCCAGTCAGTTCCATTACATTTTTCTTTGGATAGTTGTGTTCTTTTTTTCAGGCAGGATTATACAGTAGCTTGCAATGTAGCCAGTTCTCTCAAAACTGAAACTGATATCATTAAGTTATTTTATGAAACAAGTGTGTTTTCTGCGTAGTCCTTCTTACCCCACAGATGAAATGGGAAATGATTTGTGGTGAGAGGGGTATAAATCTACAACCTCATGAGATTCTGCGTGCAACCATTTCCAGTAGTGCCAGCATCCATCTGTCATACCTGGTTAGGCAGAAGGTGGGGCTGCAGTGGGAATTTTGGGAAGTAGTATGACTATGACCTCACTTCTGAAAAGGCTTAACAACAACATTCTTTACTCATTACATAACTTTTGTCTCATTTTTCTTCTTGTTCTACATTCACAGGGACTTCAAGGAGCCGATGGCAAAGAAGGACAGAAGGTAGATGGTCCAGGATGGATGCTATCATTAATTTCAAGTGCATTCTTATTCTGTGAAAGTGTGACCTATACACGCTCCTCTGCATCCTCACACATGCTAATATGCTAACGTCAGCAGGAGGGAAGCAGATGAATGATAACTAAGTACAAGAATGACCATCATGTACAGATACTGTTTACATTGACAGTATGTTCACTCATAGATATTTAGAGCCTGAACTAAAGTATTAAAGGGTAATATAATAATAACAACAACAATAATAATAATAATAATAATAATAATAATAATAATACAGAATTTTATATAGTTTTACTTAGCCATAGTTAGTGATTCTCTACTCTAAGGCATTGACTTTCTAAAGGGCTGAAAATGCTTGGATTTGCTTTACTATGCATTTGTGTACATACTACTACTTAGCTGCTACTCTCCAAGCATCCATGTAAGCATTGATTGTAGTTGTGAAGTGATTAAGGCCAGCATTTTCAAAGTGTATTCAAAAACTTAAAACCTCAAAAGGCATAGTGTTTTTCCCTTACACGTTGCTTTTTCATTCCCAGGGAGACCCAGGATCTGATGGTGCTAAAGGTGAAAAGGTACTGTATGTGTCATTACTCATAAAAAAAAATATATGTAAAACTACACAGCCTGGCCAAAAAAAAAAGGTCACCACCAGGATTTAAGCAAACAGGTAAGGACCTTCTATAGTTGGTCAGGTTTAGGTTTAGCAACATGTGTGCCCACAGAATGAGGTCAGCTGACTACCTGAATGACCAGGTTATTCCATCAATGGATTGTTTCTTCCCAGATGGCACGGGCATATTCCAAGATGACAATGCCTGGATTCATCAGGCTCAAATTGTGAAAGAGTGGTTCAGGGAGCATGAGACATATTCACACATTCTATGGCCACAACAAAGAGTTCAGACCTTAACCCCGTTGGGATGTGCTGGAGGTAGCTTTTCACAACTCTCCCATCATCAAAACAAGATCTTGGAAAACAATTGGACGCAAATAAATCTTGTGACACTGCAGAAGCTTATCAAAACAATGCCATAGCAAATGTGTGCCATAATTGAAGCTAAAAGTAGTCAAACCAAATATTAGTGTTTGACCTTTTTTTAATGGCGACTTTTTTGGCAGGGCATTGTACACATTGTGCTTTTTCACTGTTCCCATTTTATGTTTTTCTCCATCTTTAATTGTTCATGTAGTTTTATCAGCTAAGCTAACATCAATCATTAACATGATTTAGGGGGAACCATGCTCCGCCTGCACCACGCTTGGTGAGATACCAGCTAACCTTATCCCTGGCGTCATGAACCACAACCTGCAGCTGAAAGGAGAGAAGGGTGAACCGGGGACAGGACAGAAAGGAGAACAAGTAAGTCCACACAGTTTAGATTTAAATGAGAGTTAATGTAGCTTCACAACCGAACTGTGGGCAGAATGAAACAGCTGCAAGGTAAAAGAAACAAGTGTAAAGAGTTTATTCTTATAGTGAGATATACTACATAGGATGCTGAAAACTGTTCTATGATTTGTTGTGTTTGACTATACATCTTATTTCAGATTGTTTTTTACCTCTGTGATTGCATGCATGTGTGAGCTGTGAAAACGAGGCTCATTAAATTGATGCATTGTCTGCTTGTTGTGGTGCACAGGGGGAGCCAGGCGCTGTAGGCTTACCTGGGCTGAGTGGAGGAAAGGTATGTTTAAAAAAAGAGACCACAGAGTAGGTGACCCCATTAACGGACTGTTAAAGGCTCACGCAAGGTGAACCCACTCTGTATTTGCTGAACGAGGCTCTTAGCAGATTTTAGAATGATCATCACAGCAGTGCACTAATATTAGTAGCCAAAGTTGCATAGCGTGGGGTTTTACTCAGTGGGGCCTTTAAGAAAGTAGCTTAGATAGCAATGTGAATGTTAATTATGTATTTCCACAATTAACTTTTCTCACCTTTTTCTGCAGGGCAATGTAGGCAACAAAGGAGCTGATGGGAAGCCGGTAAGTCCAACTTAATACTTTTAAAACTCAATAGTACATATTTAAATAGTATTATAGTTTTTGAATTGTTAATTGTGTCCACACAACAGGGTAAACCTGGACAAAAGGGACCCAGTGGGAAGGATGGACAAAAAGGTACAAAGGTAACTATGTCATTATCAGTCTAATTCCTTTTTTTTTTTCAATCTTTATTCATGTAGTTCATCAATGTTTTTCTTGTAGGGAGACCAAGGACTTCCAGGTGTAGGGATCCCTGGGCCTAAAGGAGAAAAAGTATGTCCTGTCTTAGCATTACAATGAGCTGAGTCCTTGGTTTTATGTAAGCCAAACATGTTGTCTGTCCTAGGGCGAGTGTGGTGTGTGTCAGCCATCAGAGGTTGGCAGTGGACCTCCCAATATCAAACTGCCTGCAGTAGCAGGTGAACCAGGCCCTCAAGGACCACCCGGGCCTCCAGGCCTTGGAGCTGATGGTAAACAGGTGCGTGTGGTTAAAAAGGTTAAATATTAGAAACTGCTTTTCAGGATAGTAAAAGCATGGTTTAATTTAGTCTTCATATACTTTTCATATTTTTGCTTTTTGAGACAAATTGATTGATTGACAAACTGACACAATTTTTTGTTAACATTTAATATTAACCAACTGTATTTGACTATATATTTTCTGTTTATTGGCAAGTACACACTAAAAAGTTGTGGAACAACTAAAAATTCCACATGCAGTCAGAAAGAATGCATCTTTTAGCTTATTGGGTAAACAGGATATAAAGTGGTTCCGATCTGACCGCAGAATTGCTTGGAGATATAATAAATCTCTGTAGTGTCCTGTCATCGCACCCAATTACATGCTTTTTGCTTATGCGGTTAGTTTTATGTCAACAATTATTATAGGCTAAATAGACACAGGTTCATGTTGAAGATGACTGCTTTTGCATACTAAACCCATGGGCATACTCTTACATACATTTGCATGAAATAGTGAATCACCTTTTTATTTGCTTTGATAGGGCCCACCGGGTGTTGCTGGTGCTAAAGGAGAAAAGGTAAATTTTTAATTTATGCATGCTAAGGAACAGTGTGAAACAGTTGTTCAACACTATAAACCTTATATGTTACCTGCCAGCTAACTAGCCAAGTCAGTCAGTATGTGTAACTATGTCTATTGTAACCAGGGAGAAACAGGAGACCAGGGGGATAAAGGACTGGATGGAACCCCTGGATCTCCAGGTTTGCCTGGGGAGCCTGGACAAGATGGACAAGTTGGATTGAAAGGAGAGAAGGTAAAAGTTTTTCTTTCGGTGTTATAGAATAAAGAACTGCAGAAATGCTGGTACTATGCTGTAATTTCTTTTTCTAGGGGGATGCTTGCACCAGCTGCCCACCTGTGGGTGCTGCAGTAGGGGAAGCTGTATCTGTCCCTGGTCCCAAAGGGGAGAGAGGAGAGCCCGGTCCACCAGGACAGGGGAAACCTGGCAAAAATGTGAGAGAATTATGTATGAGAGATTTATGTAATTTTTCTTCTATGCCATTGGCTCACATTCAACTGATGTTATGTTATTCCCAGGGGGTACCAGGCCTACCAGGTGTCCAGGGCACCCCAGGTTCTAGAGGAGCTAAGGTACAAAAGTTCACAGTCTTTCTTGTAAGATTAATATAGATTAATGAATATGTGCATGACTTCCTGTTTGGACTGTGTTTGTATTTGCCATCATAGGGTGAACCGGGTCTTGGAGCAGATGGTTTGCCAGGAACACAGGTAAGACATTATACACTATTTACAAACTATATGCACCATCACCAAGCACCCAATGCAATTAATGAATAAAGCCCTCTTGTTATTTTACTCATATAGCTAATCTCTTGATCTTAAAATAAGATAAACAAACATGACTGCCGTAATGTTTTATGTCTTAAATCAAATGTCATGCTCTATTATGACTGTTTAACAGCACATATTTGAAAGTTTACTTGTACTGACAGAGTTTGGTTCAAGTGTGACATGCTAATTGTGGCTAATCTACGGCCTACTGTAGGGTGAAGAGGGGCCAAGAGGACTGCCAGGACCTGTAGTAAGTTCATCGCTCTTTTCTTCTACAGCAGTGGTTACAAAAATATACAGCTTGCTGTCGCATACAAAAGCACAGGCCTAGTTTCTATGCAATTTCCATTGTTTTTTATACAATGTATTTAGCATGGTAACAAGATAGTAATACATAATCAACCATCCTAGATATATGGGTGGATATAAGGTTATATTATTACCTATGTATTACCACACTTTTTCCATATACTTTATACCACGTGATAACCACAACCACAGTTATCATCTTAACTATCACTTTCTGACAGGGATCTCGAGGAGAAAAAGGACTGCCTGGCTCTGCTGGAGAGAAGGTAACTTGCACACAAAATACTTAACTGGAGCATGTTGAACCATGTAGAACATAGTGAAGTGCTGTACTAACTTAATATTTTTTTTTAAAACAGGGATCCAAAGGAGAGACTGGACTTCCTGGACCACAGGGACCTATTGGGCCTGCAGTTGAAGGACCTCCGGTAGGTTATCTATCATCTAAAATTATATTTTCTTAGACTGACTTTTTACATGACAATCTCCCCATCCCATATTTAAACCTAGGGTAAAGATGGCATACCAGGAGTTAATGGTTTGCCAGGAGCAGACGGAAATCCGGTGAGTAGTCTTTTGGTTTTTATTCTCCCAAACGGTGACACTCATTGCAGTTTTTTCTGTGCCTTTTTGCATAACCAATCTGAGAAGATGTAGAAGGGATTTAAGGAACAAACATGAGTTGCTATCTGTTTTGTAAACGTCTGCAGTTTTAATTTTCTTCTTGAGCTTCTTTGGGAATTGCCCTTGATTTAGGCATCATTTGTAACCAACTACGCCTGCCTCAATCCATAACAGAGACAATGTCTGCTTCCATCACATCCGTTGTCCCCTCTTCTGCTCTCAGCTCGCTGCTCCTGTGAGCTTACTTCTGGAACAAGAAAGCCAGACTAACTAAATGCTTCTTTTTGTGTGTGTGTGTGTGTGTATGTGCTGTCTTCTTCCCTTGCAGGGACATGATGGAGCTAAGGGGGACAAGGTAAGTCTAGCGTTTTGTTTGCATGATGGGATCTGGAGAGGTTTGAATATAAAAGATTGGAACAGATGGTAATCACTAGAGAGGCTTTAGCACCCCTTTGCGCATAGATCTGCACACATACACAAGAGCGCACACACAGCCATACACATGCACAGAAACAGGGCCCCAAGGCTGAGATAGAGTAGCAGCAGAGGTGACAAGTGCACTGGTACTGGCAGACAGAGGTGTTTGGGGGTCTTAAGAGAGACAGAGAGACTATTAATTGCAGTATTCACCAAAGCCACCAGTCCACACAATAACTGGGAGAAAATGTGACAAAATCAGCAGTGCTGTTGGGGAAAGTAAAGCATGTGGGCACAGTTTTTGACTAGCCTTTTTTATGTTCAAAAAGATGTGAAGACACTACTGTTTTTTTTTTAGTTTTTATTATTTAAATACTGGATGCCAGTCCTGTGTTCATTCACTCACACTGTAGCCACAGCTTCCCTGGAGCAGACAGATAGAGCAGTCATACAATCTCTCTGACCACTATCAGTTAGTTATACAAAAAAAACACAAATTCGTACATGAAAGAACCATTTCCCAGAAAAGCATAGTAGTAAAATCAGACTGGGGTTTTACTTAATTGAAGACCAACAAAATTGATTGTGGATTCTGTTCAGTTAAATAAACATGGAATTGTGCTTTGGGATAAATGCTATGAATACTACAAGCAGCACGAGCAAGCTGCACTGTCTGCAACAGCCAAAGTTTAAGATAATAACACTGACTCTTTGGTTACCATAGCATCTGTTACTTGGTGGCTTATTATAGGCAGTAGCATTTTGATTTTAAAGCAAAGAGATAATGTATGAGTACGTGTATTCAGATACTTTACTGTGCATGAGTGAATATAGAAAAGTTGCAACTAGCGATTATTTTGCTAATCGATTAATCTGCCAACTATTTTTACGATTAATTGATTAATTAGCGGAAAGTGCGATATTTACAGACAAAAGGATTTGTATGTTTGGCCTAATTGCTGCTCTTTGTCTGTAAAATGTTTTATTCTGACCAGATGGCATGTTTTAGAGTCTGTATGCTTAAGTTAATGATTAGTTGATTACTTAATTA
>JAVQKG010207424.1:0-16197 GCA_036025885.1 Hypseleotris bucephala
GCAGCAACTGACAGCCCTAAAAGCATTGTTGACAGTGGTAAGTCCGCTTTTTGTTTAGTTTACGTCAAGTCCGTAGTTTCTCTGATTGGTTAATGTTGCGCTTGTTTGTCCTGCGTCTAAAACAGCCAGCTAACAGAGGGAGTCCAGACTAGTTTTGCCGGAAAGAAGAGAAGGCATACACAGACCAACATTCACACTCAAATTCATTCACTGTGGACAATTTATAGATTCTTTTTACGTCTTCCGCTTGGTGGTCACATATGAGCAAGGCATTTCTTTTTAGAGTGTATCCCAGAAACTATGGGCCTGATGCGGACGATTAGACGTTAGTCGCAGGGTTGACACAAAGACAGACAACAATTCACCCTTACATTCATTCACTATGGAGCAAATTTACAGTCACAAATTCACCTCCTAAAATATGCTAAATTTAGGCATGTCACATTATCATCAATAAGTATTAGAGGGAATTAATGTAAAACTTTGGGCTTTAGGTGGGGGGCAGTGAACAGAGAGACAAACATATTCATTAGAGATAATTCAACAACTGTACATGCATGATTTTGGGCTCTTGGGGAACGACTTAGCTAACCCTCTTAATAAAGCAAGTTATACCCAAAATTAGTTCCAGTATAAACCTCAATGAAAAGTGGTGTAGTAGTGGTTGGAATGAGAGCCAAGATGCCACTTATTGTGCACTTCTAGTTGGCACTTAATAACTTCGACTATGCACGGATAGGACACTTCTTGTAGTGGTAGGACCTAGGAGTTGAAGAAGGAACCAAGGTCCCTACATAATCCTTGCGTCTCGCGAATCTAACCAAAAAGGTGGGTCAACATTCCTTTGTGGTCAGTGATATATTTTCTGAGGTTTGGAGATGACAGCAAACCAATATTAGAACAAAATGTGTATTGCATGACATGGAAAAGAGGAAATAGGATGTTTACATAGTCATTTCTGTGCATAATTTAGTATCTCTAGACAGACTTCATTTCTACCAAGCATGAATTCACTTGGCCTGAAGGATTTCCAAGCAATGGTCACAAATTACAGTGCAGTGTGCCAGTCCAGTCTTTCTTGTTGGCTATTTTTATTCACTAAAGCAAAACCCAAATTTTGAGGTCTGGCCACATTGTACTTAGCCATGCACTTATTGGACTTGTTCTGCCAATTGTACAAGAAAGTAATGGATGTTGTTTTAACCTTGCAATACAGTGGAGATTTAAACACTGGCCACTTTATTAGGTAGAGCTACATTTTGGATAGTTTTTTCCACTTAGAACCACCAAGAAATTGTACAGAGAAGATACAATGTCAAGTGAGTGGCAGTTTTGTGGATGAAAATGCTTTATTATGTACAAAGTCTATCTAATAAAGTGGCCGGTGAATGGAAAACTTTGTGCTTAGGACATGAAACTTACCCAACCACTTATCTTCTCAGCAGGACTACACAAACTGCCAAGTCTGTGAACGCATTGTGCTTATTGTCACCATTTCTGATGTCGCCATGGCAACCTCACACACTCATCTTACTGGGACAGTGATTAAAGAATGCGACTGGTGTGAATTAAGTGTACTCACTACTGGAGGGAGTGGGAGAGGAATAAAAAGTTTTCCAATCTCCTCTGTCCTATTTGAAGGATGTTTAGATTAGCAATTAGCAGCTCGGGCCTAGAGGCAAGTGAAGCTTATGGTTTGAAGACTGGATTATCTCATGTCACTATTTATACAAGATCATTTATTGTATTGTAATAATGAATATGAGAAGATGGCAGTGTATGTGAATGGCATGTATGGGTTTCTTTGAATTGTACAGTTTGCATTTCCATTTTCACTTGACTTCTTGAAATATCCCTGCGCCGTGATATTCAGTTAATTCAATCATGCATGTTTTAATTGCAATGCTATAGAACCATGTCGTATGTCCAATTCAAGACCAATGTCAGAGTTAGCCACTGTCCTATATTGCCAATCAGCCAGGTTCGATCCCCACTCCAGTTCATATTATTGATGTGTCCTTGGGCAAGACACTATTATGATGTGTTTGCTGGTGGTCATATCCTGCTTGTCTTCCTGTTTGCCCTTGGACAGATGTGGCTACCGAGTTAGCTTACCACCACTGGCACATTCCTGTTAATTTATTTATATGTGATTATCTGCAATATGCTGCTTTGGCATTTGTTCTTCTTGTCCTGACTTTTTTGAGACATATTGCTACTATAAAATTCACCCATTTATAAATTTTTTGACATTTACAACACGATTTGTCCCATTTTGTTATTGACTTGTTACTGTGTCCCAACAAGCCACATTTCCTGGAGCTAATTGTAAACTGATTAAAGCTTGAAGTTCCCAAGGTCTTCTAAACAAAACCCAATCTCCCGTGTCTCTAAAACAGGAAAGCCAGTGACAATACAACTGTTACTATATTAGTCCTCTCTGTTCCCACAGTCTTCAGTCAGACACATTTACAAGGATCTGAGGCAGGGATGGTTCTCAGGCCCACTCTAGCTCACAACACCATAGACATGACAGGAAAAGAAACAACTAAAATACTATTGTTTCACTATTGTTGGTACTTGGTGACGAATCCAAACTAAACAAATGGAAATGCATGTTCAAGGGTTTCTCAGCTGGTGGGTCAGGACCAAAAAGTGGGCCGGAATTTAATTTCAATGTTCAGTTGCATCTTGTTTTTTAATTAGGCAAATTGTTGAAGCTGGGTTTGATATATGTGTGCAATAAAGGTAAAATGGCCAAACATTTAAACAAATAAATATATAGGTTGCAATAAAACATATTGATAGCTGACTCCATAACTGGGATTTTCAATTTGTTTTAACTTTTTCCTGGCAGACTTTCTTTTTATAAGAGTATTGATTTAAAACAAAGTGAATTAAAGTTTTGGATCCACTTAGAATGAGTGGCTCAACTTAAGAGAAAATGTTTAGTGCCAAGAATGCAAGAAATTATTTTTAATATCCAGCTTGGTTGACCTGGTTGTAGTAGTACACAAAACTTCAATTCTTTGACAAATCTAAAAAGAATTACTGTCTGGTATTGCAACAATTGGATTAAATAATTTGACACTACTAAAGTAAAATTCCGTAAAATACATAAACATTATCCTTCAAGTACAGGACTACATGGGTGAAAAAATAAGCATTGTAAACACTTTAGTAGTATTTACACTTGGGGCAGACAATGACAAAGCTACAATCGCATCCCAAGACCTTAACCTACGTGCCTTTGAGCAACCTCCCCTTGTATTGTTTCCTATTGTCTTGGACTCAAAACCTGGATTTCCTTGCCACCCTCCTTGACCTCCGGCAGGTGAGAGGCAGCCGCTTGAGCCTGTGGCAGCTGTACCACGCATGCTTCAACACACATGAAGCACACAAACGCAGCACACAAGCACAAACGCGAGGATAACATGCTATAGACACGCTCGAACAGACAGGAAACGCTACTAAATCTGTACAATCTGACCTCTGGCTAGATGACAAATGTATGAATGTGGCAACTAGAATGACAATAGAAAATATGACATGTTAACCTAAGAAATATAGGGAAAATAAGTTAATTCCAACTCAACTTGTCTGTTGTCTGGCCCAGAAACTATGGGCTTTAGGCAGGTATACCCGAGATAATGCAGGTAGTCGCAGGGCTGACACATTCTGACATTAATTTACAATAGACATGCTTTGACAGCTTTGAATAATTGTAAAGCTAAACTAATAGATGGATTTGCTTATTTGATTATTCAAGTCAATTGGTTGTCTATTATTTTCTATCACATAAGGTCAAATTTTACAGTATGTATGTATTTAGGCTTTTTTGTTGTGTTGTGTTGCATTCAAAGACAAAAAAGAATCAGACAGGATATTTTTGTGAATGTAAAAAAATGTGGCAATGTGAAATGTCACCCCAAATATTTGTACTAACACAAATGCTACAAGTTCCAAAGAGCCGCACGCTAGTCACACCAAGCTAGTAGACCTTTTTAGCATCCCTATAGGCATTGCCCCGTTGTATTTAGCTAAACTATTAAAAATATCATGTGGTAAAATTGGGTCACACAAAATGCATGTGACTTAACCCCACCCCCTAACACACTTTTGCATATTAAGTACACAATTTGTAGCATTTAAAAGACAGGACTTGAAACTTTTATTGGAATGTACAAGGGACATCTAAATTCAATCATGTCACCTGCACTTTACTTTCAAAACTCCACTTGTATATACATTTTTGAAGGTTTAGTTGTAGGCTGCTCACATCTTTCTATCTCTAAACATTACTAAGCCAAAGCAATAGTAATCTAAAGTGTATTTTTAGCTTACTGTTAAAACATTTCCACAGCACTATAAAACCTAAAAGTTGCTCTTCTTCAATAAAAAGTAAGGACCCTAGTACAAATGTTAGAAACCAATCTGATTGGTTGATAGCTTCTCCTCTATCATTAACATACCAGCACTCACCAATTCCACTCATTCAGTCAACTTTTCTATGATGTATGAAGCTCTTGGAAATCCCCCATACAAACCCTATGTAAACTTATGACAATTCAACCCACTTTGTACACAAGCTAACCATATTCTAGCCAGTTCTGAATCTTACCTTCCACATGATTAAATTTCCATCATCCACAAATAAAGTGAAAAATAGAAGCGGTCAGCAGAAAAGCAGCCGGACTATCCTGGGAACTGTCCTGATTTCCAAATGGGATGGAGAAAGTAGTTAGCACCGATAAGATTTAGGCAAAAAGCACTAAAGTAAAACGCTCCATCACCAACATTCGTGACATGTTTTCTCCTCTTTGCCTGTGTCGGAGAAGCCTTTCCATCCTGACCCGGGCGAGCGAGCCAGTGACGGGGAAGGGGGAGAGAGATAGTCCAAAAAAAACTCCCCCTTCTGCTCCCACAAGCCCCGCCCACTGTTCAAATAAAGGCCAATGGGAGAGGAGGAAGGGGAGGGGTTATAGCAGGGAGCCGTGTGACCGTGTAGTCAGATGTTTTGTGCATTGGTGTCATCAGGCGTGCATAGCCACATCATGCTATACAGATTTACACTGGCCTCGATACTTGCAGCGGTTCAATCAAGTTAAAACAATAGGCTTATGTTACACTTCCGATGTTATAGTTCAAAGCTGGATTCAAGTTAGAGCTGGGACTCAATTCTGGTTTGGCTAAGAAGTGAATTTTTTCATTTGCCAAGGAAATCAGGACATTTATCTATGGTTTCATCAAGGCAAAAAAGTTAAAAGAGGATTTTCAACGTTATGTGTAGTTAGTCTTGTCTAGTAGCTTCCAAAAGTTGTGTATTGTTGTGATTTGCAAGTGGAGTGTCAGGTCCCCAAAAGTGGGCCATGGGCATTTTATGAGATGTGAAGTAGAAATGTTGTTTGGTTTGGTTTAAAAACGTGCAATTCTTTCACAATGTTTTTATAGTGTTTTGAAAAAGCTGTGATGCTAAATAATTATACTTTGTAGCCCCAAACTTTAGTCAAATAGGATTACATTATAAAACCCATTACTAATCTGCTAATGCATGGATGTTTCAAAGTAGCTTCTCTTTATGTGTGAATAGCTTGCAAAATAGCCATCTTATTAGCTAAAAACAATTGCAAACAAAAAGTGAACAAGAAACTTAAAAAACTCAAATCTATCTTTATCAACTTCATTTCCAAACTTAATCTATAAATCATTTTCTTATGTCTCCCTGCTTTCTCCTTCCTCCCACCTGTCACTATTCCCCAGTCGAACTTCAGTTGTTTTAGCCACTACTTATTACAAAAACACCCCCTCCCTGATTTTTATGTGCCCCTTTAGAAAAGCAGCTTAAATTAATCTCCGAGATCCAACTCCAGTCTTTCACACACACACGCTAGACACCCTGGCCTGGCATAACGGACATCTTTGATAAAAAAAAAAAACTCATCTCCAAAGCTCAGCAAACCTTACTATTCAAATAATTACTGTACAAGCTTCGAAAACTGGGACCGAGATCCGACATAATCCTTAACATTTTGCCCCAAAGGAATGAGCGCGGTATTGGACAAGTGGAGAACAGGATTTTGAAGAAGATAGGAAGAGAATTCAATCTTGAGTCCAAATCATACGGGATCAAATGACAATCTGCAAATCTTAAGTGACTTTGAGTAATTATTGATATAATTTATAAGAAAGAAGTGTGCCATAGAAGTTCCAACAGGATAAAGTTCCTTCATTAAAGGGTTATCAAATAGTTGTTTAGTATTTGGACCTTAAAATAATGTAGGCAAGGAGTGGGCAATATGGTATATCACGATTTTTATTAAGCCAAGATCGAGCTCGAGCTTCATTACTTCATGTCCCGATTTGATTTTTGTTGCCATGTCGCTCACCACTAATATAGGCTATAGAAAGATTATATTTAATGCTTAACTTAACAAATGGCCCCTTCTTTAACCACAAAAGCTTGTTGTTTTTGTCTTCTATCCCTACCCAAATTCATTAATGCTAACAAATCACTATACTCGCTAAATAAAAATATGTAATTCTGGCATCTTCTCAATATTGTTCCCGTAGAAGAGAAAAGTTTAATTGTGCATCTTTTAATCCAGAGTCATTTTCTATACTTCTTTGAGAAACATAAGAAAGCATTTTAGGTGAGTGGCCCAACTTGGAGATTTCAATTAGATAAAGTGTTTTGGAGGTCAGAAGAAGCTCCCATAAGTCAAGATACTTATTTACTTCCTTTTACCGACTTTTTCACTCGATTGAATTAACTTCTTTTTTATTTTCCCTTTAAAGAACAAGTCACTTTGAAAGACATTACGAATTCAGCAGACTTTGATTTATAGCCCCCTAAGCATTCCTGAGTGTTTGGAGAGTCTGGGCAGTGTGCACATGTGTCACAAGTCAACAAAAGTGCCCTCAAACCATTGTGGATCTAGCTACAATATGCTAACTACTCCCCCGGCGTGTATGTTTGTCCGAAATGTGTGCTTCTTGGATTGGATTGGGATCAGACAAAGTGGAAGAATTTTTGGAAGAGTGACAATGAGACGAGTTTCCATCTTAGGTCAGCTCTCGGCGACAGAGAGAGAGGCCGCTAACTTTCCAAACTATTCAGAACTGAAATGTTGAGTCAGAAAGAATTTAGGGCAAGTATCCAATGAAGGAACTAGCTTTGCAAATTATTAATCTTTAGTGTGTATTTGTAGGGATGCACATTGGAATTGGTCGATACTGAATGTCGACTAAAAAACTTTAAAAAAAAATGTCAACTAAAATTCTAACTTTTTATGGATTAATAATAAGTCAGTTATTTCTACACAACATCATCTACCACTTTTTCCATTAGGGGTCATGGTTGTCTGGAGCCTTATCTGGTACATCCTGGACAATGGCCAGTTAGTCGCAGGGTTGACACTGAGACATACACAAACAGACAACCATTCACACTCAGATTCCTTCACTAGGGACCATTTTTAGACAGATTTTCCAAACACATCTTTGTCTTTGGGCGGTGGGAGTACCCAGAGAGAACCCATGGTAGCACAGGGAGGACATGCAGACTAGAGACGCACAAAAACTAACTGCTCTGCCAAATTAGTATTAGCCATAGTCATTAAATTCAGTCATTTTCCTGGCTTCCTCAATGTATGGGCTACAGTGTGTCCCCATACCGCAGTGCTGCAAAGTGAAGCCAGTGTCTATCACCTTGAACTGTGAGTGTCAGACTATCGCCTCTGGTGATGTTCTGAGTGGGCCCCAATGACTCAAGCACAAAAATATAACGCCCATTATAAACTCAAAAAATATTTACAGCATTTTTCAAGCAATGTGGTTTATTTAAAGAGCATTAATACGGTTTTTAATAGTGTGTTTGAGGCTTAGTCACAAACAACAGATTTTCCTAGTTATAATAATCAGTATCATGTGTTGGGCAAATGTTGAAATATTGAAAAGTGATTGTTTCCCCCTCAAGTCTATCACAATTTTGCACAATGAAAAATGCACCAATCAGGGCGCACTAAAAACAAGACAATAAGAAAAAATTGCATAAAACATATCTAAGGAACACACCAACTCCAATTGCTAAACAGAATAGCTTTGACAACTCATGCAACCACTTTCAAGGGCTCCATCCGTAAATATAGGCTACACTTATTTTTATAAACAGGTTTGTGGACTATTTATGTTGACAGTTGCTTAAATCGCTTATATCTGAGGCTAGTTTTGATTTGATTATTTTCTAATATTTTCACAACTTGAGGCCTTGTTGTGCCACTTTTTATTGGTGTTACCGTTTGTTTTTCGCTGGCCAAATCTGTTTAGTTAGCCTTTAGGTATAAAATGTGCCGTAAATAAATCCTTAAATGCTTCAGGGCTACACTTTGCCACATTATCAGAAGTTGAAATGACATAACTGACTACAATTTGAGAAAATAGCGTGAAACATCTATCCTGGTTTACTTTGGCTAGAACAAAATAATAATATAGAATCCAGTGCGCATTTCTCAATCTGGCCGTTTCGATTGTTGTTTTTGTGCCTGCCCATTAAAAATGTGCCCCATACTCCCAGAGTTTAAGGAGCTTTGAACAGGCAGGAATGGTCGGAATGCAGTAGTCTGTGCGTCTATGGTTGAGAGTGGGGATAGGGATAAACCATGACAGGGTTACGACCAGGACCTCTGCACCCAAGCACTGTGGGTAGTCTGTGTGATGGAGGAGGAAGCCATGTTTTACTAAGCATGACCATGTGGCTAAACTCAAACACAATTGGGGCCATTTCAAGCAGATATACCCTTTCTTGAAGCATTTTATTTTATTTTAATAATATAGTTTTTTTATGTTGGACAAAGTAGATGTCTATAAGTAAACCAGTTGTAACCAGAAAGTCAGTTCAAGTTGCTTCAAAAATCAACCATATAAAATACCTCTATGTCTATGGTGGAACATTTTTCAGTTCATTTGCCCTAATACTTTACAATTGCATCTGTTCAGACATCATTAACTTCAAAGTTTAAAGGTCCCATATTATACTTTTAGCTTTCCCATTTAGAGCTAGTCATATGAAAATCTGCTTTGTTGTTTAATGTACAAATCCACATAAATCCAAGAATGATTTTGATACCCCTTGAAGTAATTGGCCTTAAAACCAAGCCAAGCTAATGCTGACATATGCTAACAGATTGCTTTGTACCTCTTTTCTCATGTAGGTGAACTGTTATGCTACCCCCTATAGTACTTACATATACATTTTAATGGCTTTAACAGTGCATTAGTCTACTTTTGGGGCATCTTTACAGCTTAGATATATGGCCCCTTTAAACTCCTATGTCACTGATCACTATCTGGGAAACCATTAGATATGCATTCTCACTACATGACGCATTCAGCTCTTCAAGATGCTCCCCATAACTGTCAACCCATCTAGTAACTATAGATCTAGGTGTAGCTGCAAAAAAATCCCGTCTTTTGAAAAATATCCTAACTTTTGACCCGGCAAGTGACACCATTTTGGATCTGTGAAGGACTGGTTTCAGTCAAGGTGCACTTTGAAGAATAGGGTAGGGTTGAAAAGAAAAAGCCAACAAAAGATATGTATTTGGTGAGAAGACAGTTGCATTGTGTGTTAAATTCTATCTCTTAAAGCAATGACCTAAAAAATGAAATAAAGATCTATCTAATCACAATAAAAGTAAGACGCAGCAAAAAAAAGCATAGTGGATTTAGGATGTGGTAAGGGGGTGTAAGTGGGATTGCAGTTGGGTTTAGTTTAAGCTTAGACCTGGTTTAGGCTTAAATAGAAACCAGGAGTAGACCTGATAAGAGACCAGGTTTAGTTAAGTCCTGATTTGATCCTGGTGTAGACCTGGTTCAGAGTCAGACCTACTAACTAAACCAGATGTGGACCGGGGATAGTACTTAGTTCTTGTTGTTGTTCTGGTTTTAGTTAGTAATGCATTTTCTGAATTAGTTCTGGTTTAGACCTGGTTGAGTTCTGGTTTAGCCTTATTTAAACCTGGATTCTTTCTGGGTTTATCTTAGTCCAATAAAATTCTACTCAGAAAGCCAAATATTTTCTGAGTTCATTCTTCATATAGATCATTTGACAAATAATAGTTTATACTGAAAAATGAACATACTAACCACAAATTCATCTTGGACTGAAATTTCCCTGAATATTTTGGAAGACTAAAAAGTTGAAGCATTTTTGTACTGGCTTTTTATACAAGTAGACTTAACTTAACACGTGTAACATTACAACGTGACTATAAATCAACTTTGTGGCCACTACTTTGCTGCCAATTTCAGAAACCTCCACTGCCAAAGACATCTTATTTTAAGTCTAACATGTACATAGCTTTGATAGTTGCGCAGTTTTAAGTCACAATGGGAATAGGGAGCAGTGAGATTTATGTAGAAGGTGGAAGATATTGTCAACTGTAGGCAGAATCTGTAACTAATGATGCAGATGAATTATTGCAAGGAAAACCATTTTAATGTAATGTTTTGCTAGCATGCTAATTTGCAGCTTCATTTTGGACACTTCTGGATTAGCAATTTTAACTTGAAAGGTCAGGTCCCAAATATTCAACACATAATTATGTGTTGAATATTTGGGACCTGTCTATTTCTATCAGTTGAAAGTTCAGTGCCTGTTCAATTAAGGCCCTCTTTCCCCCTGCTAGCCACGCCCACTTTACTTCTACAGCCAATGGAAACTATATGTCAAAGTTGGATTTCTTTATCTATCTGCTTAGAAATGTGAATTTAGTATAGTTTTGAGCTCCCTAGAAAGTCAACGCCTCAGCATATTGAATTACTTAAAAATGATGGTCAAAAGCTAAGAAAAGTAAAGTTAGCATAATAGGGCTCTCATACTATACAGCTTGCAGTGTATTAGGCCTTCCCTTTTATAGGCTGTAGGGCCACCCATAGAGTGTAGAACTTATAATAGTAATGTTCTGCCAATGCATTTTTATAGCGACTCAAACCATCATTCTCACGTTCCACTGCTTCTACAGGTTTATGTTTGCACTACTAAACCCATCCTATGTTATTTCTGGCCATTTTTAGTTCACCCGCAAATCCGGCAATGTCTTTTAGTGCTTCGTTTTATTTCAATGGCCTCTAATAATGCTTGATTTACACTGACTGGCCACTTTATTAGGTAGACATTGTATCTTGCCATTCTATAATCTACAGTTTGCCCAAGAAATGCTTCTACTGGGATTTTTTTCATATTTAGACCATAGACAAAGCTGTTTATAGTCATTTTTAGGCTAACACATGACTTCATCCATTCTCTTGATTTTCCTAATAAAGTGGCCAGTTACTGTATGTCCCAAAGCACACTTCAGTTACTGTATGTCCCAAAGCACACTTCTAATTGTATGTACTACTCATCTCCCCCGTTGCCCATGTATTCAGTTCAGTGGTTGAATCAGCGTAGGAGTCGAGAGCAGTCAAGTTCAAAGCCCTTAGGTGTGTCTTAGGAAGCGTCTCTAAAAAAGGAGGCGACACGTTGTTTGCGGTTTGTGAGTCAGTTACACAAATGGTGGTCAAGGCTGGACAGAAATATTGTGATGTGCAGATGTAGATGCAGTAACTAACAAGGAACACAAGACAAGTGAAGTCAGAGGGAAGTGAGTAAGGGCTTAGTCACTGTTATGTTAGCTACAGGACTGCATAGTTGGTAAGAACATTGTTGTAACATATGTACAGACATGTTGCTTATCTATATTTTCTTCACCATACTAGTTTGTGTACCGATTTTTGGTTAGTCTGTTGGAATACTGCAAAAGAAATGGTTGGATTAAAGTGACTTATAGGACTTAGGATCATTGGACAGAGTCAAATGTTACCACTAAATCCACAGTCACCCGGGGCAGACTGACAGACACGGCAGCCATACCACATTCTCCAACCACCACCTAACCCTGATCTAAAAGATACTTAACCCTGGTCTAAAAGATTCTTAATCCAAGTATACTATAAAATCTATTATTTTGTCTTTTCATTGCTCTCAAAGCACTTTATCATTATTAGTCCATTATTCATTTGCTCCACTGAAGCCACAGTCGCCCTTGGGGTAGACTGACAGACATGGCTTGTATCACACCAGCCTTTCCAACCATAAGCGAACACAACTTGACAATAACATCAGTGTCAAAGATGGGTGAATTGTCTTGGCCAAGGAAACATCAGTGGTGAATCAAACCGCCAATCTTTCATTATTCTTCTAAATATTATTATTTAATTTTTTGAACTACAAAATTCTTGTTTATCTCCCTCACATCGCACCAGCAGCTACAGTAGCGGTCATCTCCCATCACCCAGACTCACTGTAACATCATCTGAGCTAATGCTAATATGCCCAAACAGACACAAGCATGCTAAACCAGTTAGATACCCAACAGCACACACACACACAAATACATACACACAAGCATAATCGGACACACTAAATACACAACTTGAATCTATGGGTGTCAGCTAGCATCATCATTAGCTGTCAGTCTGGGCAAGCATGTCCTCAAACTGTCATGGGGGTAGTCTGTCCACCCAAAGCAACACCAGCTGCCACATTATGACACTGTTTGGAATTAGTGTGAAGAGACAGAAAGATTTGAGCAGCCTACGTCTACTGATAATATATAGAGAATTGCCAAGTATCATCACAAAGTCTGTCTAGATGTTTAGTCCCTGTGGCAGCTGTGTTTGTGGATAGGGTGGGATAAAACTTTGGGTCAGCTTCTGTAGTCAACATTTTTCAAAGTTAAAGTCTGCAGTTAACATCAGAAAAAGACACTATTTATGTTATTTTTTCTGTATTAAATGGGCGTTATGAAAAATACAAAACTCAACCAATATTGTGTTTTGTAAAGTGTAAAGTTAGGGACACTAGCAACTTCAGCAACAGCAGACCACATCGGGTGCCACTTTATTAGGTACAAGGTCTACCTAATAAAGTGGCCATACCTAATGAAGTGTAAAGTAAGTGACACTTTTGAAACATTCTTACAAAATATTTTAGACCACGATATTCATAATTTAAAAAGGCCAAGAAAGACTATTGTTAGTGTCATCCAGGCTTTTGTCTTGAATCTTGAAATATGTAAATCTTTGGCATATCTTATTCAGCAGTACAACTTCCAGTGACCTGCTTACATTTGCACTAGTAGTCAATGTTAGAAAGCCATTATCCAATATGGCTCAATTTCACCCAAATCATATCAATGTAAAATAGCCTTAATTACTGGCCTATAAATTGTATGCATCACTTGGTCACTTCTAACATATAGGGCTAAGTTGATCTTGACACTAACATGCTATTTCAGGCGTTTCCACATAATCTATTAATATTCTCACACTCAGTTCACCGTACGGTATAGCTGCCAGATTGCATTGTGGGTAATAGGGCCGTGATAGTGCATAGTGAAGCGTACCCTTTTCTTATTCAAGTGTGAATCCTAAGCTGCTCTTACTAAAGTGGTGCCAAGAAAGTAGTAAATATAGTGGAAGTTTATTTATAATTTCAAATAAAGTCGAATTGATTTTGTTTTTAATATTTTTGCATGTTGCCCCCAAGTTCAATCTTCTATTTTTATGTAAACGGAAGCTGGTATACATTGGTTGTGCAATCATTAGTTACAGGGTCTACCTAATAAAGTGGCCACTGGTCTACAAGGGCTGTATTCAACCCCAAAAAACAAACAAATATAACTTAGTATTTTGTGTCTAATTTATACATGCCCACCTACATTATCAGTCTGCCCCCCCAACTACAGTGGCCTAGAACCAGGCCTGGTGGCCAGTGACTTTCAGCTAAATGTCTAAGTGTTAGTTCTGCAATTAACAGCCTCACACCTCTCATTTGCTACTTCTCATTCCCATGTGACACCTATAACATAACTGGTATAGTAAATGAAAAGTTAATGTGCATAGAAATAACTGAGTTGTAAAATTAATAATGATATCAATTATACATAGGGGCAAGCCCGGATTATCCAATGGGCCTAGCGGGCACTGGCCTAGGGGCTCTTGCCATCCTGGGGCCCAGTCCGAACCGTCACTCCCGTACGTGCATTACACAGATCACGCAGCATAGCGCATCAAGTGCGAGAGGTGGCAAGCCAGCTAAGGGCTGCAAGACAGGGGTGATCACAGCGGATTTAGGGGCTTGGCCCCCCTAACAAAAACCTGACCAGGTGCCACATTTAAAAATTTAAATTTTAAAAATCTTTATTTAAAATAATGCTTGCAGCTTATGTTAAAAAGGCAGCTTAAGAGTAATAAAACAAATATTTTAAATGTTGCATAAACTAAAGCCTGTAAGCAAATTACAAATCTAGCATCAAAATGCACCAGAATACGGGAAATTACAGATGACTTGCTAAAAATTTTCTGGGGGAACCCACCCTGCTTTACATTGTGGTTAAATACACTAAAAAAACATTTTAGTAGGCTGTTGCATTTGAATACATTCAAATGACTCGCTGCAGACCTAATTGCTTATAGCAAGAGTTAGGGTGCAATTAGGGTACCCAAATAGCAAGCAGCGGCACTGGGGGGGGCCCAACAGAAAATGTGCCCAGGGGCCCTTGAAATGGTAATCTGGGCCTGCATAGGGGTTATGCTTGTACAAGGGAGACTTTAATGTAAGGCAGGGGTGTGACATAGGGCCCATAGAGATTCAATATAGTATGCAGTGAGTGCACTTATAACTGGCATTGGTCAGTTACAGTGGGATTTTTACAGTATGCAGGTTTATTTAGTAATGTTTCATACATTTCCAATCTATTTGAGGCCACCCATTCACAATTACACTCAGTGGCCACTTTATTAGATAGACCTTTTAGCTATTAAAAATGCCTCCACTTCATGTTTGTGGAGATCTGTAGCAAGTGGTTAATTAAGCTAATATTTACATTTCTATCGCCATTTTTGTCCCACAGATCTGCAGCTTTGGGTCTAGGTCTACCTAATAAAGTGGCCAGTCTATATACATTATGCTATCCACATGACGCAAACACTGATTTATTCAAGCACATTAAGCCACGCTGTCGAAATCTGATGTTTGTTTCAAGATGTCTGCTAGCATGTGCCAATGTTTCAATCAACCAAGCCTGAAACCGCTCCAGCTGGGCCCTTCACTCCCCTGCAGCGTGCACAAAAACACATTGATACCCACAAGTTTGGACGCAAAAATGTCAACTTCAACCCTGCCACTTCCACATGTTATTTTTAAAAGCCATAGACCGCTGCTTTAGATGAGACGTCCCACAGAGAAAAAAATGGACTTTGACTTCCAGGTGTGTAGAAGACATGAATAAGTTATACCAACCTCCCCTGCCTTTACCCCAGTGGTGGTACGGTCGCCTGCGTGCATGGTAAGCAGTACTTAATGTCCCCGTCCGCCCTATAGTGCAAAATATTCTGATTTATATAGGGGTGCCATTCCCTTATCAGAAAGAGTGCGGATGGTAAAAGGAAGAGGTGACATTTTAGTTATGGCTAGCTGTAGTTTTGACAGCCATAAGAAGTTGCAGTCACTGGCCACTATATTAGGTATACTGATTACACATTATGTTCATGAAGTTTGAACAATGCATAAAAATGAAAGAGAAAGTTGATATATGAACATGGCAGGTATGTTGGTGGATTTACAATTTGAGGGCAAAAATGCAAAAAAAAATCAAGTTTAAGATTAGACAAAAGCATTAGCTCAAAAATACGTTACATCAAGTTTTACAGATCTTTGAAGATTACCAAAACCTGAAGTAAGTAGGATACGACAGAAAAATAGCACTTTATTTGGTTCAAGGTCTACCTAATAAATGCCTGAATATTGGATGCCAGGCAGGTGGCTTGGTGCTGCATAAGACATTGATGAAATATAAATGGAATAAATAATAGTCCCAGTTGGATCATTAGTGGTTTGAATTATTAGTGAACTCCGATGAGATGAGTGTGACCTTATAAACCTACAGGAGGCCGTCTCTACTGCTTACAGGCTTAAAGAGATAAGGCACAACTGTAGATGCTAACTGTATTCAAAACAAAGTTACATGTTGTACCAGACAAGATTGGACCATGTGGAATTGAAATATTTGTTAAACAGCAAAAAGTTCAAAAATATCGCTATGAAAAAAATGGTATAGAATATTTGTTGATAATATTTTCCATGTTTTGATATTG
>JAVQKG010207505.1:0-11524 GCA_036025885.1 Hypseleotris bucephala
TTGAATACTTGTTTTGTGCGATAATTTGAGTATGTTTGCGATACGAATATTGTGTTAAGGATAACGATAATTTTGCATTATACTGTGCACCCCTAAAATACATTCAATTATAAGTAAGAGTTGTTGTAAATGCTCCTCAGATTGTCACAGATCCAGTATCAATGGAGCGGTTGTTAGGGCAGTCGGGGGATTTGAGTCGACCCCAGCCGGTGGAGTACTGTGTGGTGTGTGGAGACAAGGCTTCAGGTAATCAGGCTTATACTGTGTGTCATATAGCATTTTTACAAACAATTAGTCATATGCTCAATTTGGTCTTTGTGCGTTTGTCACTGTGTCCAGGGCGTCACTATGGAGCGGTCAGTTGTGAAGGCTGTAAAGGCTTTTTTAAACGAAGTGTACGAAAGAGCTTGACCTACAGCTGCCGCAGTAAACAGGACTGTGTGATCAACAAACACCACCGCAATCGCTGTCAGTTCTGCCGGTTAAAAAAATGCCTTAAGATGGGGATGAAGACCGAATGTAAGTTTTATACACTACATTAAGTCTTATTTTAAAGTAGGGCTAAATATGCTGCGTTTTATGGCCACCTGAAACTGTAATAAATGATGTATTTTATTCTCAAAGCTGTGCAGAGTGAGAGAAAGCCTATTGAGGTACTGCCCAGAGAGAAACATGGGAACTGTGCTGCCTCCACACACAAGATCTACATACGCAAAGATCTGAACAGTCCACTTATCGCTACACCCACTTTCATTTCTGACATAGAAACCGATGGTTCCAGGTTAGTGCCAATCAAAAGCTATTTTTTCAGTCTATCTGTGACTCACTCTGGGTTAAACAGTATGAACCAGTTTTTATTCAAATTCTTCAATGTTTGTAGATCCAGTCTCATAGACCAGGGGATGCTGGTCAACATTCAGCAGCCTGTGATTCAGGCTGATGGAACACTACTGCTCGCAACTGACCCCAAGGTTCTGTTAATATTGATTATAATGTGATACACAATACTGTTTGTATAATGACGATATTTAAGCAATATGATTTTATTTTGTGTTCAGATAGAGTCTGGGCAGGGAGACTTGGGGACACTAGCCAATGTTGTAACGTCACTAGCTAACCTTAGTGATTCACTTAAAGATTCCCTGAACAATGGTGATACCTCTGACAACCAAAACGAAGAGCAATCTGCCAGTGAGATAACACGGTAAGTTGGTATTGCTCAGGTGCTGCTTGTTTAGATTTGAATATCTGTAAATACATAATACTGTTTAATAAAGTTTGACCAAACTACAGATTGTTAATGTTTTCTTTCGTAAATACAGTACCCTTTATATTTATTTTAGTCAGATTTTGTAATTGCTTGTTGTATTATTTGTTTTTACAGTGGTTGTTTCGCACTGTTTTATTCTGTTTAATACTGTTTTTTAATGCATGGAAAGCACTTTGGGCAGCATAAGTTGTTGTAAATGTGCTATATAAATAAATTTGACCTTGACCTTTGACCTTACACCTCTTTGTATACCGTACAGTGCCTTTGATACCCTGGCCAAAGTTTTAAACCCAGCTGAAGGAGGAATGGCCCATAGTCTGGGAGAAAAATGTGCCAGTGGAACTACTATTCAGTTGATCGGGCGCGACCAGGAGACTCCCATCATCGAGGTGGAGGGACCACTGCTCACAGACAGCCATGTCAGTTTTAAGGTAAGCAGACTGCTGCTTGCACAGTGTCATGCACTGAAGTCAAGTTTTGCATTTGAACAAATCTGTCACAAACATTTTACTAAGTAACCTTTGTCAGTCAGAAACCAACACAACATTGATCACTTCACATTTAAGGAGCCAGTTTAAAGTTCAGTATTTCTTATTTTGATGCAGCTGACAATGCCCAGCCCCATTCCTGAATATTTGAATGTACATTACATCTGTGAGTCTGCATCCAGGCTTCTCTTCCTTTCGATGCATTGGGCTCGATCAATCCCTGCCTTCTCAGCTCTTGGGTAGGAATATTTCACTTTTACATTTTTAATAGTACACAAGAGCGTACTATTAAATATATCACAAAATAATGTTGTTGGTCACTATGTCCTTCATTATTGTACATTACAGTCAAGAGGCAAACACCACTTTGGTCAGAGCCTGTTGGAATGAGCTCTTTACCCTGGGTCTCGCTCAGTGTGCTCACATTATGAACCTGTCAACAATCCTTTCAGCCATCATTAACCACCTCCAGAGCAGCATACAGGATGGTATGGACACTGACACCATTGTTTCACTGTAGGCCACACAATGTTGGAATAACACGTTAAAGTAAATTAGCTAACCCACATTGTATTATATTTTGTATTGTATTGTATTTTATTTATTTCAGACAAGCTTTCGGGGGAGAGAGTGAAACAGGTGATGGAGCACATCTGGAAGTTTCAGGAGTTCTGTAACAGCATGACAAGACTAGAGACTGACAGCTACGAATATGCCTATTTAAAAGCTATTGTGTTATTCAGCCCAGGTGAGTTTGAAGGAGGCATGTCTGTCCTTATTAAACCTGTTGTAGTAGTATTTTATACCAATGTATTTATTATGGGTCAGATCATCCAGGTGTGGACAGTGGAGGACAGATTGAAAACCTACAGGAAAAAGCCTTGATGGAGCTGCAAGACTATGTGCAGAAGACATACCCAGAAGATACTTATCGGTACATTTACTAACTGCTGTTTAAAGGTACACATTTCAATTCGATAAATAAATACCTATTAATAAAAAGGTGTTTTTCAGGCTGACTCGCATCCTCACACGCCTCCCAGCTCTCCGCCTCATGAACGCAAGTATTACAGAAGAGCTTTTCTTTACTGGGTTAATAGGCAACGTATCTATTGACAGCATCATTCCTTACATACTGAAGATGGAGACTGCGGAGTATAACAGCCAGGACTCTGATCCTACAGACTAACAGCAGTAAACACCGAAGTGTTAAGAGTGTCTTCATTTCAGGTACATTCTCTGTAAAACGGATTATTATTATATTCCTGTACAAAATATTTCAGTGCCCTTTCTTCTAGCAGTGCAAAGAAAAAAAAACTGAAAATATGAAAAAATCTAGCACTCAAAATCTAGGACGACACTTGGAATGTTTGAATGAGGTGGCCCTGAGCTCCTGGTGTAGGTTTTGACTACACCAGTGGCTCATAATTTAATGCTATATACTTACCTCTTCTCTCTTTGTAGCACCTCAAATATACTATAACATGGAGCTTGTCATTTCAGTTACTTCTTTATCTTGTGCACTTATAATTATTCTAGCTTGTTTATCACTTTGCTTTGGAAATAATAAAGCGATAAAACATATTGAACATAAAATCTAAAATATTAAAGAAACATTTTTTAGCTGTACACACATGAATAATGAACTTTTGACCAATGATCAAACTTTGTTGAATTTTGTCAAAGTGTTGATAAAAAGATGTGGGCTCTTGCATCTTACCTTTAACAGCCTAGGTTTTGAAATCACTGGCCTCACTAATCTGCTTTTTTTTAAATGCAAAAGACCTGCAAACGTTTGTCCTTCAGGATAATTACAAATGATTTTGATGATTTAATGAAAGAGTCCATGTTTGGCATATGTGCAATCACCTCATCACTTTTATCCGAAGACAATCACTTCTTTTACATTGGCGGCATCATTAGTTCTTATTACTGTCAACGTGCATTTTGTACTTAATGCATTTTTGTATCTTTATCAATGTTCTCTTTCAGTGATTTTTAGGATCTTTTTGGATTTTGGATAAGGTACATGTAGCTAGGCTACTGTTTTTGTATGTACATTTGCTTTTGTATTGGCTAAGTGCACATTAATCAGCTGTTATGGCATTCATGCTGACTAATATGTATATATATTATATGGACTTCATTTGTTGTAAACAAATGGTAGTTTCATGCTAAGTGTACTTAAAGTACAGCAGGTTCTCTCTTAAAATCTTAAAAGACATTTTCTGGGAAGCCTCTCTTGACTGTATATTGTCTTGAAGACTACAGTATGTGGCGAGTCAATGCTTCAGAATGAGATCCCCAGCAGCATGAGTAATACTGAGGATGTTAAAAAAGTCAATGGTGGTTTGTCTTGTGAAGATTATGTCAATGTGGGTTTGAAACTTGTTAATTGAACTAATTAATGTGTTTTTATTCCAACATATTTAAAGGCACTTGTGTAAGATTATTGTTATTATTATTTAACATGTATTTCATTAAATGAGTGCATGTTTTTTACTGCCTATCCAAATGGGGAGCATTGTTATACTTTTATAGTGCATTGCTGTGCATGACAAAATGCTTTTGTGCATTTCATTAAATGATGTACAAAATGATAAATGTGGCTTTAAAATATTAACACAGAGCAGCTGTCATTTTAGATAATACCAGACAATGTTTTTGCTTTGTGTATTGAATATTTACAACCCTACTTTTTTTTACATGTCAATGTCTGTCTTCTGTCACTTAAATGTCAAAAATGAGTTTGCAAAAACTGTCTCATCCTTACATTTTCTACCTCATGGATAAAAAATACAAATGTATTAAATGACTGAGTTTATGTTTCAGCATTCCAGTCTTTAAAGCTTAAATAACGGATAAAAATAAAGGTTTATTCATGAAATATGATTTCTATCTCCTTAATTTAATTACTATATCCCCTATAAACACTCAATGATCCTTATTAAAACACATGCCCTAAGCCGATTGGATAAGAGCGGGTTACGTCATAACTGTGCGCCGCTCAGTCAGCTCATCGCGGAGCTCCACAGATTTGACATCAAATGGTCCTTCTAAATTATATTTCGTAAAAGACAAATTCAGAATGCCTATGAAAGGAAGGTTTCCAATCAGGAGGACACTTGAATACCTCCAGAAAGGAGACATTATTTTCAAAAACAGAGTAAAGATCATGACGATCAACTACAACACACATGGAGAGCTAAGCGATGGGGCAAGGTCAGTGCTACTTGCAAATTCATAATTTGTACATTATATATTTTTTTATAAAACGGCAAAGTCAGCTTTTCATACGAATAAACCGTACGTGTATTGTGTGTTTTGCAGAAAGTTCGTCTTTTTCAACATTCCTCAGATTCAGTATAAAAATCCTAGAGTTCAAGTAATGATGTTCAAAAATATGACGCCGTCTCCGTTCTTAAAGTTTTACTTAGGTACATACTGAGTAGTTTTCAGCATATTTTGGCCTTTGTGTGGGATCTAACTTGTTTGGTTTCGTCTGCAGATGATGGAGAGCAGGTACTGGTTGATGTAGAGGGAAAGGACCACAAACTAATTTCACAGCACGTGAAAAAGATTTTGGGCAAATCCGAGTAAGTGTACATGTCAAAAGTCAATGGATGGCATTGGCATTAACATCAACAACAATATTAACTCAGTGTTTTTACTTTATAGAGACACATTACAGGCTGAGGCAGAGGCTAAGATGCAAGCCTCTAATCCTGCCAATTTTGGGCCAAAGAAGTATTGCCTGCGAGAGTGTATCTGTGAAGTGGAGGGACAGGTACCATGCCCTGGCACCACGCCTCTGCCAAAAGAGATGACGGGCAAATATCGTGCCCAGATGGCAGCATCAGCGGAGTGAGAGGGTGGACTATAATAAATGGACAGTGGAATCATTGCTGAACTATATATTTATTTTCACCCAGTTGAATACCACTTCACCCATATACTGTTTCTGTGAATATTAACTTGGGTTGTAATTGTTGACTGTAAAAACAACTATATTTATATTAGAAGACTGCCCCTCTAGGAGAAAATACTGGCAACCACAACTTACTGTACACAATATTTTTATTGGTGAAGAGATTCATTTGTCTGCATTGTTAAAGTGGCATTTGTTTTTATAAAATCACATCGCAGTGTTGTACAACTGTTCTAGTTTTACTTAAAGCCTTAATCTGGAACATTTAGAAGTTGACACAAATACTTGTTTTTCCACCATACAGTGATAACCAAAGTAATGTTTTAATTTTACAAGACAAATATAGACATGCTGGCAGACCACTTTCTTAGCAGCATTATGAGTAATACTTGCTGGCATGTGCGTAGTGTTAATATAAACTTGGTTGTATGAAGCTGATCCATAACCTTTGTGATGTGTTTATTTACTACATATTTTATATTAATTAGTTTTTGTCTGTTATCTATTAGTTAAGTGTTTTACAGTCTGTTGCTGGTCACTCCCAACAAAGTTTAAACATCTAACAAATGCGTATTGGGACAAGTGCCAATTACAGAGAAATGCAGAGACTGGAGAGTAGTTTTGTTCAATGTGGCACATGTGGCCAAAGATTGTTAGAACTAAAGGCCACAACCATAAAAGCTACATCTACTTTGATCTTAAACAAGCTGAGTAAGATCACAAAATAATTTATACAGACAGCAAAGTGTAAAAAAACAATAGTTTAAAATTTTGAACAAGAGGAAGTGAGGGATGAGCATTGCATGTTTAATCTTATCTTAAAGTATACTGCAAAAAAATAAAAAGAATTACTCGCTGTTTCTGCTTAAAGAAAGGCCAATGGATTAGTATATTAAAATGGTATTGTGATCAAGATTATCTTCATCTCATCGTCTAGGTGTAAAAATGTCTGTACCTGATCACAACAACCTGGATGGACCAAGAGAATTTTAACAAATACAAAAATCTGAATAGTTTAGTTTAAAAAATAATGAGATAGTACTGTATGATGAAGGAAATAGGCTGTGTGAAACCTCCTTTATGTCAGCTTCACTAGTCATGTCATTATAACAATGCTAAAACTGAAAATCGATGTCACAGATTAAAATGGTTAGTGTACAACGCATTGGAAATGTGTATTTCCCCATTAATAAGTTTGAGTCTCTTCCTTTAATTGAATGTATGCCCTTGTGGCTCATGGTTGAGAAGTGGTTTAGAAGATGTACTGGGGCCACATTTAGCTCAGTAGGTAGAGTATGCGGCCCATATACAAGCCTTCAGAGCTTGTCCCGGTGTCGTGAGTTCGAATCCAGCTCACGACTGTTTGCCGGATGTCACTCACCACTCTTCTCCCTGATTTCCTGTCAATCTACTGTCCTATCAAATAAAGCCTAAGGACAAAAAAATATCTTTTAAAAAAAGATGTACTGGATTTATAAAGAAGTATTTACTTTGCAAAAGCAGACATCAACCTATTAGACTTATTAGTTTTCTAATACATAGTTGTAGTAATTAAGGTTTTAGCAAAACTTCAGTGCTTTTTATTTTTTTGTTCCTGTAGTGTTTGTTGCAACTCTCTGAGGTTTTGAGACAAAAGCTCAACTTCATCAAAACGACCACTAAGCTTTGCATCAAAGATGTAGGCTCTAATGTTGTCAATTTGCTGCAGCAGCAGTTCCTCCTCAATCATATCTACATCTGGTAAAGCCTCATCATCGTCCTCTCCCTCAAAAGGATTGGTGGAGACTTCCTCAGAGGCCTCCATGAATGGGTTTCCTGCTTCACTGTCACTCTCCTCAAACGGGTTTCCACATGCAGCCTCAGTCTGTTTGTCCCCCTCTTCATCTTCCTCTTCTTCAAAAGGGTTGTATTCTTTATTTCCATTTGCAACTTCTTTGTGCTCTTTCTGAATGTCCTCAAAAAATGGGTTGGAAGGATCCTCCTCGATGGGCGTAGAGTCCTCTTCATCAAAAGGATTAAGAGAGAGACTACTCTGTCCTTCACCACTAGGTGGAGTTACGTGTCCTCCTAAGCTCCTCAACCTAGGAGGTGACTCCTCTAGATTAGCAGGAGCAGGGAAAGCCCTGAGTGAATTTGGACTTTTATCAGCTTTAGGGGTTTGGTCCTCAGCTGGTGCCGTTTCTTCCTCCCTCTGGATGGTTCCTCCAGGGCTGATGTCCAGAGATCTTTCCCAGGTGTATGCTGGCTGAAGATAGCCAACATTAGGGGCCTTGCTCTCCCTCTCCTCTCTCTCCCTCTCCTCCAAACGGTGCAGCTCCCCTTGTTGCAAACTCTCCTCATCTGCCAACTTTTGAGAGAGTGCAATGGCCAGACTGGTCTGTTGTTGGTCGTATTCATCCTGCAGTTGGCGCAGGTTTTCCTCAAGCATCGCAACCTCGTCTGTCCTCTGAGCCTCTCTCGCTTGACGAAGAAATGACTGAATGTTCTCGATTTGTTGAAGCAGAGGGTCTTCAATCTGGCTGCGCGCGTGGACAGAGTCTGCAGAGGGCAGCCAGCCTCCTGCTTTGGTCATGCGTGGTGGTCTCGACACTTGAGGAAACTCTCCGTTGGTGCGGTTTTTCTCATCCCTTTCTCGCTCTTGTCTTCTCTTCAAAGCCTCTTGGGATGCCTGTAAATTTAGTATGAACAAGAACATACTTAAATATATGTAGAACTAATTGAGTAAAAAGAAAGTGACAATATTGTACACCAATCTCACCAGTCTTTCCTGTTGGAGCCTCTTTTCCTGTTCTTGTGCCCTCTTTTCTTTCAACTCTTCATATTTTTCTTTAGTTGGTAAAGACATGAGACCTAATAGTTTCTCCTAACGAAAGAATCATCATCAACAAAATAGGAGTGGACTTCAATCTTTTACATTTGTTTTCAATCCACTGAATGCAGTACCTGTACAAACAGTGTGGCTGAATAACGGATCATCCTCTGGAGCTGCATGGTTTTTGGATGTGGTGGTGGCTCATTTTTTAATCCCAGTGTTAAAATCTTCTTACTAAAAAAGAACAGTAAAGTGTAATATTTGAGGTTACATCTTTGCAGTATTAAGTGTACATTACATTGTATACAACATACCTAAGAGCATCAATTAGTTCATAGTATTTTTGAACCTCTAGCCTCAAGCCACCAGCAGTGTCAAGATTATATGTGGTTTCTCCCGCACTAAAAAAAACAATAATTAAAAGTATATTGAGAGAATAAATACATTTAATAATTGAAATAAATATTAGTTAATATGTTGGCTTACTTAAGAGACTCTGCCATTCTAATGTACTCTGGAGCTTTCTCGTCCACTTTCTCCATGCACATCCTTAGCTTCTGAACACAACAAAAACACAACACATTAAAGATGTTGTTTTCATAATAGATAATAGTGGTCTAAATACAAACCTTATAAAGTTTTACAATGTCAGGAACATAATCTTTTTCATCAAGTTTTTGTTGGCGTTTCAATAGTGTGTCCATACAGTGATGACAACAGCGAATCTTCTCGTCATCCTTCTCCTCGAGCATAGACGTTACACTGCTCAGGCTCGTGATGCTGCCTCGACGTGAACCCATTCCACCTCCACCACTTTCTACAGACGGAGACTGGGACTGACTAAGGGTTCCTTGTATACAAAGAGCTTCTCGTGTGGAATTTATTAATTTTTCTGTGAAGAGGAAGGTATACATATTAATTAATGCATAATGAATGAATTCATAAAATAGTTCTATTAATACTTTCGTATACGTACGGGCCAAGGGCAGGGGGATAAAATCCATGCATCTTCTGCACATAATGGAGCCGCAGAGGCGGCAGTGGTGACGCCGGTTTCGAATGTTAAATTTGTTGCCACAGTCGGGACAGAAAGGGACATCAGCATCATTCACCCATGACACTACTGACCTCTCAATGGCTGTGAAGCACAGAAAACAGTTTACTTTACTGATCTCAATTACCAAACAAATCAGAATCTGTTTGAACAAAACAAACCTCTGATTTTGGCAGCATCTGAGCTGGTCCTGTCAAATGAAGTCAGCTGACAAAAATATTGGTGTTATTTGTTTAGAAAAATTAGACAACATTCAAGATTCATAGTGTCATGCAACTATACCTTTTCAAGCCTAATAATTAGCTTGTTGACTTCGATCACATAGTGATCTATTCTGGCAGCTCTGTGTTTTTTGAAAAGGTCCATATGACTTCTGCTTGCTCCTGCAAAAAACAGCCTTGTCACTGAGGGCTGTTTCTTTTTTTTTTTTTTTAATTTACAGTAAAGTTGTAGTTATTCATACCCAGTTCTTGAGGCTCCCACATGTACGGATCAACTCCTCCATAATAGAAAGACTCATAAGTGCCACTGTCTAGTCTGTCCTCTCCATCTCTTTTTAAAAGCTTGTCTTTGGCCTTTTTAGCTTTTTGAACCAAATCTGTTATCAGACACACATGACACATAAGACAATTTTTAAATCCATGAATGTATGCAATTAAATAATTATCAAAGAGCTATACTTGTGCATGCCCATTATGCAATAAATGAGACATATAATTTGGAATGATTAACTAACTTTTTTTTTAGCTAAAGGGACACAGTCAAAAGTTTCAATACGTTTTTTTTTCACTAAATTTTAATTTCCAGCACTTACTTTTGAGTTGCCCTCTGACATGGCGGTCATCTCCAGAGTGTTCGTCCTCATAATGGTCCTGAAGCTGGTAGAATGACTGTAAGTCTTTGAGACACAATGGACAGAGAAACCCCTCTTTAACTTCTCCTGTGCCTTCAAATGGTGGAGGGTAACCTGAAGCCATAGCTGTCCGTTTTGGGGCTGAAGATGATGTAGACTGGAGGATCCTGCTCTGGCCAGCCTCAAAGCATCACCGGATTTCCATTGTGCTTATTAATGACTCCATTCGTCCACCTCCAAACCCAAGGTGACACAAAAACACAAATAAACATTTCTACCAATACGCATTACACATTTATTATCAGACATGCATCTAGTCATTGATGTCGCTGTTTTAAGAAGGTAGTGCCATATCAAAACATCACTACACAGTACACTTTGCAGTAGCGCTAACCCCACATTTACAGGACACTCCCTAATCACAGATAGACATAATTACACACTCAAAATAAAATAGCAGCACTTGTGGCCCCGTTCTGGTGAGCTCAATATTACATGTTAGCTACACCCAGTTAGCAGCAAGCATCGCTCTCTATGACTACAATTTACTATAGACTGGACATAACTGATAAGAAACACCAGTATGAATTATTCGCTGTTAAATAGTTATTGTTACTTACTTCTGTGTCAAAAGATAGAGAAAGTTGTCGTCGTTTTAGGTTGTTTGACAGTTCAATAACAGCAGCCCTGCCTGGTCATGTGATCATCAGCCAGACCAGTATCTACGGAGAGTGCCGAGGACCACACCACACGAAACACAAACTTCTGAAACAAGCGGCACATCTTTTTTTTCTTTCTGTTTTTTATTGAGATGATGGTTTTACAGCTGCTGTTTCTACTCTTCATTACAAAAGTTTCTGCAGAATTACATGCAATCATGTTGCAAATGCTGGGCATGGCGGCGTACAAATAAGACAAGTTCACAATCTGCTGAATGTGAAATGGTCCTACTGCTTTTGTTTACCCAGCGTTCTCTACAAATTGTGGCTCAAACTCAGAGGTGGGTGGAGTAGACAATAATTTTACTCGAGTAAGAGTAAAAAAAGTACTGGGTGAAAAAAAAAAGTAGCCTAGTTAACTGACAGCAATGTCAGATTTTGCAGTGTTGTAATGAGACCT
>JAVQKG010207507.1:0-10314 GCA_036025885.1 Hypseleotris bucephala
CCTAATAATTAGCAAATCCAGAGAAGTACAAATTTAGCCCTCCCTTACTGTCATCTTAAACTGTGGAGTGATAGGGTGACAGTGCCCCCTAAAGTATTCAGACAGTAGTGCAGTATTCAGCATGGGGGCTTTGATTCTACATCAAACACAGACAGTTTTTTTATAAATCATTTTTATGGTTTCCGAGTTCATATTTCCAGACTTTGACACACAAAGCAAACGTCTCCTCAGAGTCCGGATGCCTCTGATGACTTAGTAATTTGGGGCTGACGAAAACTGTACTATCTTATTAACATGTAGAAGACTGTTCAGTAAAATTCAGTATACTAAAAATGGAAGTAAAACCTGAAAATGTGTTTATATGACTTCTTTAGCTGGCAAAATACTGGGCTCACAATGGACACCAGTAGGCACCAAGTTCAGGGTTGCTTTTTGCTTTTGCTTTTTTTATGTGCAATTTATTAAAAATTTTAAAGAACATATATACTGACTTCAAGTGGTCAAGTTGGCTTTTCTTTCAATGGCAAAAAAGAATGTAGGAGATATTATGAGTATATTCCAAAACGTTCTGGCTATCTCTGAGCATTTTTAAATCTTGCTAACTGACACACACAAAAAAACTAAGTCAGCCAAATCAAACATTTTAGGAGGAACTTTTTGCCCTTTTCACAGAATGTCCTGGAACATTGTGAGCTGATACAAAGCTGACAATTATGTTGGACAAAATTAATTTATGCGAAAAAGTGCCTCAGGTTTGGTCATGATTAATTACACACAACTGTGTAATCTACCAATGTCAATATTTAATATGGCTCCTTGAATTAATAATTCACTGATAAATTACTACATCTACTTCCACCAAACATTGATTTTAAAGTAAAAAAGGGTCCAATATCCCAAAACCATAAAGTGTGTGAAGTAATGATGAAAACAGCCATATGTATAATCAACATCTGTATTTATTAGAAAGCAGAGTGTTAGTGTTCAGACCTCAATATTAACAGATTGCTATAAATCAAAAATGTATCCATAGTTCAGTGCCAATTGTCAAAATACAGATCTTCATTAGATCTTCACATTAGACTATGTGTAATATTAGACACTGATAATTTCCATTTAACAGGATTCATGTAATCACATGTAAATCAACTTTTGGTCAGATGTCAGTTAGACATTCTCATCTGGAGAATGGTGGTTCAGTCTTTGAAGCAGTAAATATACTAGGTGCTAAAATAAATAAATAGTGTCTAAAACAGTTGTTCATCCCCGCTCTCGGCCTCAGCTCTGTCCTTTGGCCTGGGGCCTGTGTGTGTTCATGGACCGGGCGTGCAGCGGTGGCTCTTGTACGTCCCCAGGTGTCTAAAGCTCCGCCCACACTGCTGACAGCAGTAGGGCGTGGCTCCACTGTGGATCCTCTGGTGGGTGTAGAGGTTTCCCAGCTCTTTGAAACGGCGACCACACTGTGGACAGGCGTAGGGGCTCTCTCCAGTGTGGACTCTCTGGTGTCTCTTCAGTCCAGACAACACAGAGAAGCCCTTCCCACACTGAGGGCAGGGGAATGGGCTCTCGTTACCACTGTGGATCAGCCTGTGGCTCTTGAGCCGGGCCGCGTGCCTAAAGCGCTCTCCACAATCCGGACACACAAAAGGTTTCTCTCCGGTGTGAATGCGCTGGTGCTGCCGCAGGTTTCCAAGGTAGTTAAAACAGCGGCCACATTCTCCACACTGATAGCCTCCTTCTATTCTTAGTTCTTTTTTAACTCCGAAACGACGACGTGGTGCCTCCTGTTGTGTCTGTAGTGCGGGGCCAGCCGCACTCTGGGCCCCGGGCTCCTGTCTAAGGTCTGTGTGACTGTCTCCAGGTCCAGAGACCGCTGCTGAGGACTGCAGCACCTCTAAGGCCTGAGCCTGGACTGAGTCTGAGTGTATCAGTTTAATGTGCTCCTCTAGAAACACCGCCCCAGGACAGAAGGTTCCACACAGAGAGCAGATAAAGGAGTGGTTGGGGTACGGATGACCTGAACCTAAACAATATGAGGAAAAATCAATATATATAGTTATACAAAATAATCATACTTACAAGATAGTGTCTTCTACAGGATGGTAAGTTGGTGGTACTCTCACTCACCTGGCCCTTGTCTGTCCACTCTGCTCTGTAGAGGACTCTCAGTGTCCCCTGGAGAAGTGGGGGGCTCCATGGAGAAGTCTGAGTGCTCATCATTTAGAAGAGGTTCCTGGTTTTGGTCCAGACCGCTGCCATCTCGTCGAAGGAGATCCTTCTCATCCTCATCATCTTCATCATCTTGATCCTCACTCTCTGGATTCTTCATAACTAGAGACACAATAGTGCAATTACTAAGAATAGAAGCCTAGTAAGAATTTTAGTTTGGGTTATTTTAATGTAGCTATGTGTTTGTCTATTTTTGCATTAATATTGTTACTAATGTGTTAAAACTTATAATACCTCAGATGGCAATGGCGCAGAAGATAGGCGCTCACCTTTGAGATTAGTGGAGTAGTCCATTGGTGGCATCCACTCGTAGTCGTACAAGCGTTTACTCCCTGACGGCAGCATGCTGAAGAGGTCATCAGCGGTGGACTCTGTGTCTGTCTGGCCCGCTCCAGTACCAGACATCCCGGGGTCGGCCCACAGGTTCAGGGGTGGGTCAGGCTCTGGGCGGGGCTCTCTGTCGGGGCAGGGCTGGCTGTGCTCTGGGTCTCTGGAGTTCTTGTCTTTCATCAAATAGTCACATATAGCATCTATATTCTCCTTCTTGACTCCAGGCAGGACCTTTCCTCTCCTGGCCTCTGTGCCGTTGTTCTTGGAGCCTGTGTCGTGTTTCTTGAAATCTGTAGACGGTTCTGTGTCCCTCTGTACAGTCTCCAGTCTTACCTTGAGATTCAGATAGGTTTAGTTGTCATATGCAGGTTAACACAAAGTCATCAATGCTATGAAATGCTTTGGACAATCAACTCACTAGCATAGAAAATATAACGTTTAAAAAACACACGAAATAAGGGAATTAAAAAATATAAAATAATGTATTAGCATAGAATATAGCTAAAATATAACATAATGTAAATAACGCATGGCACATACAAGTAATATAAGCTGCATATTGATATTGCACTGGTAATAAGTAACATTGTGTTGAATGAGTAATAACAAGGTTATGACATGCATAATGCAAGTGGCGTAAGGTTATGTTAAAGGGGTTCCAGTGCCATTTAAATCCTTGTTTAGTCCTGGTTTAGACCAATTTTTGTCCTGGTCTTGAGTACTCTAGTACAACTGCACAACTGGCTGAACTGTCTGGAGTTACGCCCCTGCATGATACAGTGAGACAGCAGCAGAAGACATTGTGTTTATTACAACCTTTAGCTCCTCTATCTCCTCGCTCTTCTCCCGCAGCTCCATCTTGAGGACTCGGATCCTGATGCTGACCATTTGTCGGATCTCAGACAGCGCAGTCTCCAGTACCATGCTGATGTTCCTCCCGAGGTGCTCCGTGATGTCGCTGACCGAACACAGCAGCTCTTCGTCGGTGTCCAGTAAATCCTCCTGGTCGGGCGGGTTTTGAGCTCCCGGAGGCTCCATAGGTTCAACACATAGACCGCTCTCGACCAAACTATTATTTCTTTTGCGGTTCATGGAGTATTTTCTCTTTTTTTGCAGAGTTTGGCTAGCTAAGCGCTGCACAACTGGCTAATGTTTAGGTGATGCCTCTAACGCCGGATGAGCCTTGTGTGTGCCTTCAAAGTAAATGTATTTTAGTAAAAGTCAAGCGATGCACAACTGAAACTTCCCACAAAATGCTTTTATTTTGAAAACTTTCTTGAACAGAGACGGGAAATACTACTAGAACTGGATATGTGCCGTGGCCACCACTAGATGGTAGCAAAAAGTCAAAAACATGTAATAAATGAAGATGTGGAAAGACAAAAACTCAAATTTAAAAAATGTTTGATAGCCTAACTTAGCATATTAAGCTTAATGTCTCCAGTTTTCTCTGCCATTTCCCTTCAGGGTTGTCACTACACTGTTTGATTATTTTTTATGACTGATGCCCATGCCCTTCCTGACTTCATCCAGGCTTGTGACCTGCAGGAGTGTAAATTATGGCTTGATAATTGCAATGGCTAATTACTATTACTTGCTGTAAGGAAATGTGGTTGTATTTCTAAAAAAACAACACTTAATTAAAAACTTTAAAAAAAAAATCTAATTTTTGGAGCATCATGGGACTGGAGTATTGTCACAACAAGCTGCTGCATACTCTATTATTGTCAGCCTTAATGTGTGTCATTCCTGTTTGTCTCCTTTTCAAGTTGGTGCTAACAGGAACAGACTGAAGGACAGGAAACGCTGAGTCTGTTCCTGGGATATTTGAGGGAAAACTCACATACTGGTCAATGGTCCAGATTACTGCTCACACTGCCACAATAACGCAAATAAAAGTGTCCTCTGCCTCCTTGGGTTTGTTTTACATATGTTCTGGTTGCTAAATAAATCAGACTTTAGTCTATTTTTACTTTTCTTAAGATACCCTTTAATGCTGAAAAGTAAAGGAGAAATTGGATCATTTTGCTAACGCTAGGTCACTGAGGCCATAACTGTTTATAAGAATATTCCGAAAGGACACCTCTACAGTGGAGTTTGACCCTGTGTTGGGACAGAGGAGGGACGGAGGAATAGTGCTCCAGGACCAGCGGTATGTGGCGGTGTATCTGAGCTCATTCATCCCAGGACCCACACCTTTGAGCAGGGGAATGTCCACGGTTTCACGCCTCACGAGGAGCTCTGCAGACGGGCTGCAACAGCGGGAGCAGACGCGCAGAACTTCCATGAGTGGCACCATGGGTAGGACACAAGTCAAATGCAGTAAATCTGAAGAGCCACCAACACATGTGGTCTTAGCGATATTAGCTACATATTAACCTTTTTTGACTAACCCAATATGCATAGCAAAGAAGTCTACAAACATTCAATAGATTTGCCTTATATTTTGATATATTTTTATTTATTAGTTGTACACTACAACTTGAATAGGCTAGTAGTTGGCAACAAATATAGTTTGACATAGATCCATTGCAATATTTGGATCTTACATAGACCTGCCTGCCTACAGTTTGCAGAAGATAAGTGAAGGTCATGCAAACATTGCTAAAGTTTTCTTTTACCTTCACATACGACTACTACTAGTCTACTCTTTTGACTGTAGCCTATTTATGCTTCCACTTTTTAATGTAGTGTGACATGTGGAGAGCCAGGATGTATTTGTCCCCTCTGTCAGGACCAGGACAAAAGGTTTCCTTGGATCAGCTTTTTTGGAGAGGCTGCTGGGTTGTGCTTTACACTTATTTCTAAATAATTGTGACACTTTGTGTTGATACAGTGCGAGGGCTGTCCAGAGATGCTCCATGTTTAAAGAGGGCTACGTCAGTGTATGAACACGACATCCCAACAGGTAGCAAGGAAACACACACTTTGTTTGCTTTATATTTCTTTCACAGCCTGTAGCAAATCATCCATCATACAAATAGAACTGATTTAACACAATAGCTGTTATAATCATCACAGAGGTATATAACTTCATAAATATAAAGTCACCTGAGAGGGTCATGTGAGAGAGTTGAAATGTTATACCTTGAACCTGTAAAAGTCATTTATTAATCTCAGTCACGGGTCATCATCAAATTAAGATAATTTCTGTCATCATGATGACAACTCAAAAATCTGTATTGTCTATGGACAGTTGGTGTAAAATACTCAGTTCATTGAGGTGCTGCCGATAAAATGTACCTTACAAGCTGTAACACTGTAACACAAATGTATCACTAAAGTGCTTACCTCGTTACAATATCGTTGACCTTTAGACACAAATGGAACAAATTTCAGCCGCCATATTCAGGCAAATAAATTAATCCTCAGGATAACCAATAGTTTAGGTGCTTTAGCTGAATGTAAATTCAAATATCAGTCCAGTTCTTACTGAGATTTACCCAGTGCAATAATGAAAATAAAATATAATGTTTTAATGTGTGTCCAGCTCTGCCTGTTCTGCTGGATATGGTCAGGGGTCCAGAGCGTCTTCCTGCAGATGACGACTTACAGGAAATACTGAGAGGGAAGCTCCGAGTGCTGCAGGCTGACAGCAGCGAGGTCACTGCTCTGTTCACGGTATATATTACACACATACTATACACTTACACTAAACACACACATTACAGACATATACTATACACTGTGTTCATCTGGTGGACATAAGGCACATTCTAACTCTATGTCGATGTCTGCAGGAGCTGTCGGCCCATCTGCTTTCCATCAACTCTGAAGACAAGGTTATATTTGTAACCTTTAAAACATTTGAAGAAATTTGGAAATTCAACATGTATTACACAATAGGTATGCTTGGAGTTCACCCAAAGTCAGTATGTCATGCAGGCATATATTCACCTTTCTTGTCACATTAACTGTATAATCCAACTCTAGTTTATGCTCATAGGTTTCCTGGGTCACTTTGTGGAGCATGTGCTGTTTGACCAACAGTTCTGGCTGCGGTCTGTAGTGGAGGATGTGTCTGTTCAGGTCTCATTTCAGGAAGACACTCTAAACCTGATTTACAAAGGCATCCTTATGCAGGAAGGTGAAAAACTCTGCACTTTACATAGACTTACATTTTGTGTTTTATCTATTATATTATTATATAATATATTAATATATTCATTATAATATTTCTCCCCCTCAGGCTCGTTCTTTGCCAGTTGTAGTGCCAACCAGATGTTTGACAGTTCAACATCTGGAGGAGACCTGTACCTGGAGCAGGGGGACATAGCCCAGTTTGAGCCACCTTTCCTAGGCTCAGGATGGAGTGTGAGGTGCCTGGCCGATGGGGCTCGAGGCACTGCCCCTAAACCCTCTATGGAGCCTGTCCCAGCTTTCCACCAGTGGGTTCCACACACAATACCCACTCAGTACTTTTTATATATTTGTAATAAAATCTAATTTACCCATAGATGGTTTCTGAAATCCTGCACAGAGAGCATTTTAGTTGGTGATGGGAAACCCTCTTGTCACTTTCCCCTGCAGTTTGGTTTGTCACACTTGTATTATTGAAAATAACTATGAAGCATAGTTATGTAAAATCCTTTTTGAAATTATAATTAGCATTCATATTTGTCTATTAGCTCGAGGGTCCTGTCTGGCCACAGAGGAGTATGATGCTGGTGGCCCAGACGAGCTGAGCATCACACCCAATGACCGCATCACTATAGTGGGTCTTCTAGTGTCCTGCTTTGACTGGTTCGTCGGGAGGAAAGAGGCCACAGGAGAAGTGGGTCTGGTCCTGACCAACCTAGTCAAACCTGAGGAGATCTACAAGTATGCACTGTAAAGCCAGATGCTAAGGACTGTATTGTTGTTTATATTTTTAACTGTTACAATGTTGTTTAGCTCAGAAGATATCTTTCTTGATGGTGAAGACAGAACATTCTTCAGTCTACAAGAGGATAAAGTCATAGAGGAAACACTGGCCTTACTGAAGAAGACGCAGAATTCTGGTCAATCTTACAAACTGGGTATGAAAGTCCAAATATTAGTTCTATGATATCCATGACCCATATTTATTAAACTACCTGTAATAAACTTATATGCATTTTTTATAATAATAATGGCTTGTACTTGAACAGATAAAATGTACAATCAAGACCAAGGAAAGAAAAGTGAGTACATCCTGTGCATTTTCTTTAACCATTTATTTATTTATTTTACCTAGCGCTATTCTTTTTTCTCATAGCTAGCTTTGTGAGGAAAGAGGATGTGGAGCCTACCCAACTAAAGATGAACATCCAAAGAATTCTTGCTTCAGAACCACATTTCTCACAAAACTCAGAAGGAACTACAAGCCTAAATACCTTTAAGTCCAGCTCCCAAAATGGGATCCTAAATTGTGCTAGCCCACGCTTCTTTGTCCCCCATATTGTTGAAGGAAAGAACCACACAGAAGAACTCATGCCACTTTTTACATTTCTGGAAAGCCAGGATTATTGTTCGGACTATGGCGTTCTTTACAACCAAACTCCTGACCAACTGTCTTTTAACATTTTTACGGGCCACACAGATGACGATGAGCTAGCATCCTTTTTAAGTGTTGCTAGAGAAACTGCAAGGAAAAAGCGACTATTTTGGTCACAGACACGTATATGCTTTATCTTGGGCAAACTTTGCACTAGCCGCTCCAAATTTAGCCAAGCCCGAGTCTACTTTGAAGAAGCCCTAAGTGTCCCACGAGAGGGATTTACAGATTTCAGACTGCTTGCTAACATCTACTACAACCTGGCTAGCATATATCTTTTACAGAAAAATACAGACAGCTTTTTTCAAACGACAGAGCGGCTTGTAGCTTTGTTAATGGGTTTTTCTTATTGCCTTGAAGCTGTAAAAGACAATCCTATTTTGAAATACATCTTGAAAAAAGCGATTCTTTCAAATAGCAAACAAGCAGAGGCGCGGGCCTGCTATCTGCTAGCTAAACACCATTGGACACATAAGGAAAAAGATGCAGTTACATCTTATGTTGAAAGATTACTTGTCCTTTCTAGTGACGATTTACCAACAAGCAGCATGTTGCCAAGTTGTGGGTATCTTACCTTAGGAAAACTTTATAGTGAACTCCATCTTGATAACCTTAGCATTAGTTCATTTAGGCAAGCTTCTTTAGAGCCGTCTTCACTTGCTGACAGCCTAAGTTGCATTGTACAAGTTATGAACAGTAAGGAAGTTTCTATCCCGTGTCATGTTGCTCCTTACTTACACCAAGCCCTAACTTTTAACAAGCTCCAAAATGACCAACACCATGTTTTAAGCCATCATCTCACAATTTGCCTAAGTCAGATGTTTAGCAAGCACCAAATGTTGGAACAAGCCATTGAGCACATGCATAAACTTCTAGAAACCAGTCCTTCACATACACTACCTGCCTCACAAGTGAACAGCGCCCTCATCTGGCTGGCATGGCTTCATATTGATAATCATCAGCCTCATGTTGCGCTGGATATTCTGGAGTCAGTTCTAGCATCAATGCCTGAACACTGCACTACTCCACAAGAAGGTAAGTGACTTTGTAAAAAAATAAAATAATAAAAAAATAAAAAAGTAAAGATTCAGTCATAAGAAATGCATTCAATATTAATATCTTGATTTTTTTTTACTTCCTCCATTTTAAATTGTCAATTGCAAAATATTTCTTACCAGGCGAAGTCTTAAATCTGTGTGGTGTGGCCCTTTGCTCCATGGGTGACCTCCGGAGGGCAGTAGAGAACTACCAGGCAGCTATTGACATCTGTCAGGAGTATGAAGACCTGCCAAACTGGGCTGTTGCTCAAGCTAACTTAGGTAACATAATATAGGTTGATCAATATTAAGTAACAGGCTAAGTGCCAAACCTCTAGTAGCTGTCTTCTCTCATAGGACTGCTGTGTCTAAAAGCTGGTGCCACAGGTCTAGCCCAGAGTCACCTGACTGAGGCTGTACAGATCTTCTCTGAACTGGACGAAGGAGGACACGAGGAGAACTTAACCACAGTTCTTCTGAAGCTGGGAAAGCACCATGTGAAGCAGGGACAGATGCATTATGGGAAAGGATGCTACGAGTGGGCTTTGCTTCTCGCAAAGAGTGCTAACCTTTTAGACTGTAAGTATATAGATGGTCTTGTTTGTTTATCTAACCTACATTGTGATAGCACAACGTTATATTTATAGTCCTGTGTGTTTACAGGTTCAGAATATGGCTATTTTCTCATTTTTTTATGCATTTTACTACAAACAATATTTCTAAACTTACTCTTAGGTGAGCTGAGTGCGACGGGTCACCTGTGTCATCTGTACACCTGTGATAGTCCAGACCAGGCTCAGTGTATCATCTACAGCCTGCACCACATCCACCTCCTGCAGAAGACTGGAGACAGGGCCCGCACTGCAGAGGCTCTGGAGGCCCTCAGCCACCTCTACCTCAGCCTCGGCACTCACAAGTATGACAGCTTCTAACTAAAGACTACACAAGAATTCCCATATTTATCATCATTTTAAAGGCACTCTTTTTCTTTCAATTAAGTTTTAATGCCTAATTGTATCGGCGGAACGCAATGCGTTCGGCGATATTATGGAATCATGTTCGTCCACGTCCGCAGATTGGCCGCGTGAACGCGATAACTCAAAAACGAATTGCCGGATCACTTTCTAACTTTGCAGATACTTAGATACAGTAAAGACGCCAAACTGGATTGATTTGGGGATTTCTGCTGAAACATAAAATATT
>JAVQKG010207522.1:0-10195 GCA_036025885.1 Hypseleotris bucephala
TAGCAAGTAGCATTTGACATATTTTCTACTGAACATTCCTTCTTTTTAAGAAAAAACAAATGTAGACTGATGATAAAGTTAACTTTATGCATTTCATGTGCTGTTTGCTAATGTACTAAAATAATTTACTCTTTAGATAATTGTGAAGTCTAACTGTCCAAAATATATAAAATACATAGAATAGCATTTATCTTAGTAATAGTGTTTTTATCTGTTTGCTACTTGCCTTATAACCTCTTGTCTTTTGTTATCCTCTGATTTATACAGTGGTAAAAGAATGAGAAGAGCTTTTGTACTAGGAAGAGTTAATCTACCAGTGAAGTCATTTCTAGGACATTATTTTAAGGTCCGCACACAATATACACACATGTAGACAAAGACCTGTGAAGTTCACTATAGCACATTCTTGTTGTTTTGATTAAATCTTCCAGAGGCTATGATACATAAGCAGGCCTCTCCGGACACACCAGCTAAGTGGTGCTTCTAGTCTTCCGGCACATTCTTTGTTTTTTTCTAATCTTCTGTTCTTTCTCACCCGTTCCTTACTCTATTTTTCCCTAACTGGCTGCCACAATGCATTTTCTCAGTTGCCAAGCGCTTCCTATGACCTTAACATTGACCTTGCCTTGTCTTATGCCATTGAGACGAGAGCTAGAGATAGCGTATCCCTGGCTCCCCCCGCACCGCTGCAGGGATGAATTTTGCCTGTCTCATCAGTCCTGGGGCTGCACCTCTATATATGCCTTGTTATTTTTTTAACACATTCACTTTTCAGCTGATCAGTGGCCACATTGCTCTTGGCACAAACAGACACCAAGCCTTAGCGCAAAGATCCAAGCTGTCAATGCAGATTAGGTTTATCAGATAAACTTTATCTGCAACATTGGAGCGTCCATCCGTTCGTCGGTTGAATACCAGTCCAAATCTGACTCACAGTTGATAATATGCTAGCTCAGAATGGCCATTTTTAGAAGAGGCTGTATAGTGGCCCCCTTGCATTGATTACAAAAGACCAATATATGGTTCTTACATTAAAGCTGATTATGTGTAGATTTATTTAGTGTGTCATAGGTGCTCAGCCTCGCCGCATCATGTGGTCTGTTTTTGATGACAGTAATTTTGTCAGGGGCTTGCACATGTCTAAGCATAAAGTGTGCTCTCAATAATCCAGGGTGAAGTTTTCGCAACAAGCAATTTGAGAGCTCTAGACAATTTCAGAAATATAATAATTTGTAGAAACAATAAACTAGCCATTCAAATTAGTCTAATTTTGGGACTCACATACTGTATTGTAGGCAATCCCCAAACAGTTGCATCAGAGAAGGCACTCTTTGAAATAACCTGTCAAAGTGTCACAACTTAAAAACCTACATTTTAAATTTTTTTTTCTAAAAGTCTGCATTACCCTAGCCTATTAGCTCAACAAATTTTGTTCATTGGAAAACATATGTAATTAGGTCTAAACATATTATATTTTAGGATTCTGTGCGTATTCACACCAGTGCTGGATTTAAATTTTGTTCTGATTTTTAAGCATATGCAGGGTATAAGTAAGAAGATATATTATAATATAAAGTCATGACCTTTTCTCAGCTCCGTTCCAGGCCTTAGAGGCAGTCTCTTCTTTCTAATTGCCTTTGCTTGATAAAATTACACTAAGCCTCATTTTGACTCCTGTAAAACTTTTGTATTGATTTCAAAAGCCCTCGAGCTGTTCAGTAGAGCCAAATGTTTCATTCATAAACAACAGAGATTGTTCTCAAACTCTCAAACAAGCACTTATGGATCAAAATAGTGCATTATAGCGGATATATTAGATTACAGCACTGATATTTGCTTGGGCATACTTTTCTTCTATCTGTAATTAAGGAAAATGGCATTGATCCAGCTTGTTGGTATATGAGAAATTTCTAAGTGATGTTATGCTAGAACGTTACAATGGGCTATATAACTGTAAATGTCTCTCCATATCAAGGACCTTGGTGTACCTTTTCCTTTGAATTCACTTCTGCCCCATGGCCACAAGAGGGCACTTATAGCACATGTAATCATATAAGGAACTGCTTTGAGTAGCATGTGTATGTCATTTTGAAGATTCAAAGGCACCAAAATGAGGAAGTGTAAGGCTATACTTACTGACCATTATGGCTCGCTATGCACTGACACTACATGAGCTGTGTTAGTCAAAGAAAAGAACACACAGCTTCTATGGGGTTCTGTAAGGGCAACGGCTAATATGCCAGGCTGTTATCTCTATATACAGTGTGAGGGAAAGAGGCTCAGTTTCAAAGCACCTTCTAGAACCTATTATGGTTTGGTTGGGAGCCAGCTTTCTACAAAAAAAAACACACAGCACTTCAAAAACAGGAGGAGAAAATTGACTTTTTCAACAACATATACACACACAAAGATGTATAAAACGGCAACGCTAGGAAAATGCTTGTGGTTTTAAAAAACATTTGCGCTATAATGTCAGTGAGTGTCAACACCATACACCTGCTTCTGAAAATGGCAACATGAAAAAAATAGCAATGCAGAGGACAGTGAGGTCGCTGGGTACAAAGGACTGAACTAAGGGTGAGTTTAAAAAAAGGCCAAACAAGCCTGGGAGAAATGAAGAGAGTGGAAGCGTGGCAGTAGTAAATGATGCTAGCCTTCTACACCTTGTCAGTTATTAGGGAGCCAGAACAGATATCTGACATTACTTTGTGTTCTCCCACAAAGAAAATAATTGGCTTGTAGTCCGGCACACTGGCACCTATACAGTACAGCACTCACAAGATGTTTCTAAAGTTCTAAAACTAAAAAAAAAGAAGGGAGAGTGGTACAGTGTGCACTGTGGTCACTTTGCTTGTTCTGCTGCTGTAGCCCACCTCACATTTTGTTGTTTTGTCCATCCAGAGACCTGCTGACCTTAGCGTAAGGAATGGTTGTAGCAGCGTAATGTTGTCTTTATGATTTTCTCTGACCATTGGCATCAACAAGGCCACAGAAATGCTTCTCACCTGATATTGTATATACTGTCCAGTACACCAATTACTAACATGGTTTAACGTGGGGAAAAAACTGTAGATTTGAATTTTCTGAAATACCACCATCATCTAACAATCACCATATTAAGTTGAGTCACTTTAACCACAATTCTTCACAATTCCAGCACTTTTTAACATATGTGAGTGACTATATCCACTGGCTTGATATTTGAGCAACCAAGCAGGTAAATCAGTCTACCTAATAAAGTGGCAGTGAGTGTATTGTGTTTTGTACAGAACAATGCCCGCTTCAGCAGAGCATAAACTCCAAAACAAGCAATGAATGATTCACACTCTGATGTCAGCGTTAAAAATACATCTAAGACAAACCAATATGGTGCAACAATAGTACTGTGTCACACAACAAATGTCAGCAAAACGCTCATGAATACACTTGTATTTAGGGGGACAAATACACTGTACAAGACACACAAGGAGAAGTCTGCTAAAACCGTGCTTACATAAAAAATGACCAGAACACTAAACCACAAGTTCCTTATAGTTTGGACCTCTCTTTCCATGCTATAAATAAATTAAAAGTAATTTTTGTCCCCGGTGCTTCAAACAAACTAAGGACATTTGCATTTGAAGTCAACAATGACACAATAACTTGGAAAAACAAAGGATTTGTCTCAACCCTCATCTAGCTACTAACCTTAAAATTTTATTGGAGATAACATACTGTTACTATGTAGGGTTTTGTCTGGCCTAGTTTTTACACTCAACATTTATTTTTCACAGTGGCTGGTGACAGTAGCTTCTTATCACACTTCCACACTGAACCACTTGGTCACCTGTTTGATGGGTTCTCACTTCATCATGCCACACTCAGGAGTGCTGCTTTTATAGTCACTGATGTGCTACTGAAAAATTATGTTTGGGAGTGGATACACCACTTGTCATTCTAAATATTTTGAGAATCAGTGCAACACAATATCCCAGAGAATACATGTATTTGCCCTATCTTGGTATGATAAATGTGCCCTCACATCTGTATTAAAACATCTAGTTCAAGGGTAAATGCTTTTTTCATTTAGCTATAAAGCCATATTATTATAAATTGAACGCCATTGGCAAATAGCCTACTTAGTATAACTTTGCTAAATACAACACACACTTGTTTAATATATTTTTAAGTTTTATTAACATCAGAAATAATTCATGAGAAAAAGAGAACAGCCATACACTATAACTTCAGTTATGTATAGCATATAAATTGTGGTTATTCATGGGTACCTCTTGCTATCACACTCATGAGACCACTTTGATAGAAAAGTGTGTGGGCTGGTGCTGCAGTCTAAGCTCAATGACATCAACATTTGAATATTTTAACCTTTCATATAAATAGGCCGAGCGAGTGTGCTTTAATGTCATGTGCCAGTATAACGGTAGGTTAGCATTCCTGGGACGTTCAATCACCATGCAGATAATTTTCTCCAGCGTCACTGAATCATGAAGGACACTTTAGTCTGAGATGTGATCTAAATGCACAAGCGGCTCTAAGCACTAACAGAGTTTGTGGAAGAAAGTGATGTAACTTTGTCACAGTATGTCTGCATCTTTAGGCCTATCATGCTGCTTTATAAAAGTAAGTTAATTTCTTTCTGTTTAGAAAATACATTTAAATCATGGCAAAAGTTTAGGTAGCACCAGTTCATTTACATTTTAACCAGCTACTGTGTGCTTTATACAGTATTTAAAATGATAAATATTTCACATCTAAGTGTTAGGCACTCACAAATATGACAGGAGTTTGCAATTATGACAACCTCGGTTAGTCAAGAGTGCAAAATGTGCAGAAATAAGATCTTTTCGCTAAACTACATGCCACTAAATCTAGCTAAATCTAGCGCTACATGCCCCATTAAACAGCTGTAATGATCAAATGACATTTAGCTGCATGATCATTCATATAGTCAGTTCACAAGGTTTTGGGGAATTTTTGGGACAATTTTCATTTTGATTAGCATTTGTTTTGTTTTTTTTAAATAAAAATATTGAAAAATTTTGTGGGTTCCTGCTTTCTCTGCTAATAAAGTAGCCACGCAACTGTTTAGGGTTCAGGGTTTCTTCACCTATTTGTAGTTACAAAACACAACACTATTGATCAATACATAACATTTTAATATAGGGCTTAAATTATGTTAACATATTGGGTCCCTTTAACTTATTTTCCGCTTTCATGTGAGGTTGCAATTAGGCTTAAGTGTGGTCAATTTCTACTCCCAGAACCCCTTTTTAGTTTTTTTTTTTAAAAAAGCCCCAAAAGTAGCAATGAAAAGGTGTAGCAGTAAACATTTTGAATGAAAGAGTTCCATGTACGGCCAATTGGCCATGGTGATAGAGGTAGACCAGCACAAATAATTATTTTCTAATTGTAAAAAAAAAAAATCAAACAATCATGTATGTGCTGTGCTCTGTGCTTTGTCTGCTGTCTCAAAGTCCTTGTTGCAGAATGAGTGACAGGAGGCCTAGACTATTGAGGAGCCAGGAGCGAACGGTCAGTGCTGAGCTGGTGTTGCTGATACCACCAGGACCAGGCTGATTCTGCCTTCTAACACTTCTGGTGCGTAGTGTGGTAGTTTTCTTCTTAGTGTGGGTGGACGGGCTTTCAGTTGTAAAAAATGTGTTTGTGGCTAGTGTCACATCAAGCCCATCTGTGATCAAGCTTGTATCAGAAATGGAAGAAGTCTCGGCAATGTAATAATTTGAATCACTGTGCAATGTGAGATCGGTGGCCGAATAGTCCTCTATAGTCTGGTGGATTTGTTTGTAATTAAAAATGGTAGGGATATGTACAGATGTTGTAAAGGGGTACTGAGTGGTCTCTGTGGCAGTATATGGCAAAAACCATTTTCCAGTAGAGCTAACTCCAGGAGTCATGGAGTTGTGACCTTGGGCACTAGCAGCAAGGGGCGGTAGATCATAGGAACCAAAATGCCAACTTCCGGTTCTCCCAGTACGCACACCTCCACAGACAGACTGGGTATGGCAAGGGCATCCAAGGACACGCGCCGAAGTATGCTGAGCCCAATTCGCAATATAAGAAATTTCATCTGTAACATGGCAGGCCCAAGGGTTGCCTCCCAAGTGGATAATTCGAAGAGAGGTCAGCTTGTCCAGCACTCCATAAGGCACAGTGGTGAAGCGGTTAGCATGCAGGTAAAAGTGTGTTAGCCTCGGCAGTCTGTCCAAAGAGCCTGGTAAGACCTTAGTGAGCAAATTGTGGGATAGATCAATGGTGTCCACTTGTGCTGGCATGTTTGTGGGCATGGTCCAAAAGTTGTTATGGCTTAGGTTGAGTGTACGTAGATTGATCAAGGTATTGTTTATGAAGACTGCCCGTTCCAGCTTGTTGTAGGAGAGATCAAAAACTTGCAAGTTCCACTGGTAGGCCGTGTCATTCTTATCCAGAAGCTGAACACGGTTATAAGAAGCATAGAGCTGCCAGAGTGAGCGTGGAAGACCTGCGGGTAGATGAGTCAATCTGTTGTAAGACAAATCAAGGACCCGTAGATGCGTGTAGGGTGCGAGTTGGATGTCCAGGCTGTGAAAACGGTTATGAGACAAGTTGAGGGTGCGAAGGTTATATTGGAGACCATCGGGAAGTAGTCTTAGACCTCTCCAGGAGCAGTCTACTTCCCGGTGACTACGGCTGCAAGTGCACATGGAGGGACAAACGGCCAGGACGCGCAAGCCCAGCAACAACAGCAGCAGAAGCAATTCCAGAAGGGCCTCATTAGGAGAGAGCTTCAGCAGCACCTTCCTGCAAAAAAGAAAGACAGAGATATTAGAGTTTATCATACACAGATAGACATCTTCTTCACCAGCAAAGTGTACTAAGGAAACAGGAGTCAGTTTGGCTTGGATAGTGAGTATAGGGGACAAATATTTGCTTTCTCTAGGAGGTTTGCAGAGGCATTGCTGACAGAAACCGGTGGCCCTATTTAATAACTTGCCAGACTCTTGTTCTCACACACACACCCAAACAGTGAGCATACACATTTATATCTAACGCTCAGTTTACTTTTTGAATAATTAGGCGAACCATCAGTGCAAAAAGAAAATTATAGATCTGGTTTGATTCGTATAAAATTTTTCTCTGGTCTGTTCACAAAAAAATCATTCATCTCACAGAATGAGAAATCCCTGTAGTCATTTTGCCTGACATCAGTTTGCGTGTTCAATCGTCAGTGGTTGTCAGTGCACTTAGTCCCGTGCCCTCAGAGGAGGAGAACTAGCTCAATAGATGGGTTTTATTAATGACTCCACAGAGAACTAATGCATCAGCTGCTTTAAAAGCAGAGCAAAGACACACACAGCCGGGAGCTCCACACTGCTGAGACTGCAGTACTTTACCGTAAATGGAGCCGGGGTGTGGTACACTAAGGACAAGTGTGTTTTTTTCCTTCTATTTAAAGAAAGTATTTTAAATTCCAACTCACCTTCTCATCTTATCATTCCAGTCACTTTTCTCTGCCTTCTATTTGCTTACCGGCCCGTTCCCTCCAAAACAGCTGCAGCTGCTTTGCTGAAGGTGGATTTTCTCCTCTGTATAGATTCTGACCCCAGTTCTGGGACGGCTTTCAGGAGAGTCCTTGTTTGGCTTTCCTTGGCTTCTCTTTGAAAGGCTGGATGAGTGCTGTTAGTGTCGGTATAGTATGTGGATGTTTTTTGGACCGGTGCGATGAGACACTGCGGGATGTGAATTTACTCTACTGTGCAGTGCAAGTGCAGGCAGGGATGGGTGGGGTAATGGGGTGGCGGGTGGGGGGTGTATAAGGAGGGGGTCCCTTAGCTATCGAACTATAAAGGGTACACCTCTGCATTTTAAGTAATGGGGCGCTTTGATTTGAATGAACAATACATCAATTTTAGTGCAATAATTATGTTAATTCATGCCCCCTTGACCAAAGCCAGTCAAGTTTAGTTTATCTGATGCAACATAAATATCATTAAATTTCATAATAACAAAAAGAAAACTAAATTTGTAAAACAAATATGTACTATATATATATATAAGTTTATAGATTTTTGATTAAAATGGATATTTGCATAGATTTGCACAAGGTTATAATTTAGAAATTAAAGATTAAACACAGTGCAACTTTAGTGTTTATTAATGTTGATGTTATTCTTTGTAAATAAATAAACGGGTCACCAATGCCTAACTACTCCTTAACTAACTATGAATAGTGTGCAGCCATTGTGAAGTGATACCCTAACTCTTCTTCCCCACAACTACTACCACTAAAACACTGTATTCTTGGAGCAAATTCAGAGTCTCTCGCAGAAGCTCTGAGATTTATTACTCAGAGCTCTCCTCCACTGCAGCTTCCTGCCTGTCATCATTAATACAGGCAATGCTCAGCTCCACACTGCAATGCTGTACTTCTACCTCACATGATTAACTTGAGCCATAGCTTGAGTTACAGCCCACTGCTAAAACAGATAAAGCCTAAAACTGAATTGTGCATCCCTAAGAGAGTCATTGTGTGTGGTTTGTCATGGAAATAATCACAGAAGCTGTTTTTACAAAGCGTTTGTTATTTCCATGCTTGCCCTTTTCTGTAGTCTGCTTTCACTTCTTGCTCACACTAAGACTGAAAGGTATGCCATCACTGTCCATACCAATGAAAATCAAATTGAAACATCCACTTTCACTGTCAGTTAGTAACGTTTTTCACTTTACTCTCTTCACAGCTTGCTACCTCAATCTACTGCACTCCATATTGTGCAATACAAATAAAGAAATTGACCCTGTCTTGCAATGCTAAAAATATAGTGGACATGTATGGACCAAAACCAGGAGGGAGTAAATGCTATATACACTGTATATTAAGCCAACAAGACCTTTATACATCGCACAATGGTAAAGTAGCCCTATGTTATAATTAGTTTCTTTATTTCTCCCATGCAGCTTGAGTTACGTAGTTTGTTTGACACTATCTTGCAATGTCACAAATTCCTTTAACATATGGGTTTAGCAAGCCTTTGTAGAGACCACGTCCCATCTGCCAAAAAAAGTTAAATATTGACACTACATGACTATATAATCTGCCAATGAAAAATTAAGATATCAGATGTGGGAATGGCTAAAAACGTACACATAAACTCCCAAAATATAGTAAAGCCAACTGCCTTTTCATTCAGGCTGTTTTCTAGTGGAAATGTTTTTGAGTGAAAGGTGCATATCCATAATGACGTCACAGGTGCAGCGCTCTACAAATATCAGCACAAGGCGGCGGAAACAACTCTGTACTAGTGTCATGAAAAGGGTTTTGTGTCCATTTGTCTGCTCTGACTGCTGAAAGGGAGTGCTCTTTCAGAGTCGAGTGGCTGTGCCCAGAAGAGCTGCACTTCCTGGTTGCTAATCAGCTGCATTTCACTCTCTGTTCATCGAATACAATGAGACACTAACAGTCACAAAAGGCTGAGGGAAATAACTGATGAAATGTAAGAAATGAAATTTATTTCTGGTCTTGATTACAGTTGAAGGAGAAAAAGAACACAGTTTTCTTTTGATTTATTTGACTTTTTATTATAAATTGGGGGGAAATTTGCATTACCAAATCCCTACAGTTCAGGAATTTGTGAAAAGGAAAAAAAAGCTAGAATATTAAAGGTGTCTTTCATATGGTTGCAAAAAATATAGAAATGGTAAAATAGATTATAAATGTCTTTACATGCCCAAACAAACAACATGCCCAATGGGGTTCTCAATAAACATAAACACAAACCTGCAGCTTACTTACTACTATACCATAACTTTGCCTATGTATAACTTCTAAAACAACACACCCAATGACCCAATAATCTGCTTGTTTTTAAGAGCCCATCCTCTGCACTGATTTGTTAAAGTATTTATTTGGTTGCAACTGGTCAACCTTAATATGATCTGTTCAGTTCATCTTGTTAATATACAGTAAGTTTAAACTAACAAGGTGTGACATGCATTTTAGAATTGGTATGGCAGAAATGTCTATACACAACATGATCATAAAAAACAAAAACAAAAATCTACAAACAAATAACTGCTGCTCTGCAACCTGGCATTTTAAGTAATGCAAAATGTATTATATCCCTTTTAATATTATGTAAATATGAATAGGCCTATATATTGCTTAATTGTCAATTACAGCATAAAATACATTTATTGTAAC
>JAVQKG010207549.1:0-20326 GCA_036025885.1 Hypseleotris bucephala
GTTTACATTTACTGATGCATAGATAGTAACGTCTTCCAAGCCCAAAAACTCATCTAGCGGGGATAGTCATTAATCAGCTTATGTAAAATGACGCCAAAGTCCGTTCAGACCGGAGTCACATTTGAAAAGATCAGATACGTATCCGATCTAAAGACCACATACGAAAGTGACCTGGGTCACATTTGAAAAAATCGGATTTGTGTCGTTCACACAGCTTTAAGTAGATCGGATACAGGTCACATCTGGGCAAAAAAATCGGATCTAGGTCGCATTTACCTGCAGTGTGAACGTAGCCTTAGTAGCTTGGTGGCCTACTTAAGGCATAATTACAGTAATTTCATTGTTATTCTGTTACACTTGTAAGTAAGAAGTACTGGGCTGTATTCTAAATCTTCATAACATGCCTGATACATATTTAACTTACATTTGTGCAAACTATGCAAACCATCAAAGACAATGACTTGAAAGTGTTCAAGCCTTTTACATTCCTCTCTCTGAAATAATGTCAGTTAAGTGAATAAGATATGAGACACTTACTCCCCTTTTTATAGTAGTAAAAAAAAAGTTCTTCACTTGTCCCAATGAGATGTGTTGCTGTCATCGAGTTTAAAACAAACTATTGTTTCTGATGTTTCTGTAAAAGATTTTCAACGACAGATTTTTTTTGTTGTTTATTTCACACATTGTGGAATAGCATCATGAAAATTGTGTTTTCATAATGCTTTATTTATAGTGAGGTGCAATATACTTTTGTAGCAGTAGAGGGCGTCACAAACCTAATGATTTTGGCAGCAAAGCATAGACCATTTGTGTACAGGAAAAAAATGACCACTTTGTCATTTGGTTGTTTTGTTTGGGTTATAGGCTATGTTAATTATTTTTTAAAGCATTGTCACTGTTGCACTGAAATACTATTAGACTGATGTACTGTTGGTCAGAACCTCTGGGTCAATGTGCAAAAAATAAGCAGTTGCTTGATTACACAGATGCATTTTAATTGAAGTCCACATTATAGCCTGGTTTTGACAGGAAAAACAGATATGTTAGATCAGGAGAGCTGCCACTGATGTGCCAGAAGCAAATGCAAGGCCTTTCTGTTTCTGTGCAGTGAGCTTTATTGACTTAAAACATAGACTTAAACCTAAGCAATGTAACAGTAGATGGAGATGTTTGTCCATCAGCAGGCAGAGGGCTGTGATGTTTAAAGTCCATCATCAATACAACAGTTTAAAAGCCTCCACTTGTAACAGCAGAGGTTCTAAGGTTACTGACAACTTTCACTACTCACCACTAACTAGGATTTAGCATCCAATCAGATGTTCTTCTTGTAAAGGTTGCTGAGTCTCTCTCTCCCACTTGATATGCAAAACCAAATATATTGCAAGTTGAAATGCACGGCCCTCACATCAGTAAAGCCACATAATCTATCTGTGTGTGTGTGTGTGTGTGTGTGTGTGTGTGTGTGTGTGTGTGTGTGTGTGTGTGTGTGTGTGTGTGTGTGTGTGTGTGTGTGTGTGTGTGTACATTCCCATCCCTGCATGATTATTTTAATGATTTTTGTACTGATAGTTTTCTTACAACCAAATTGTTACATAATATGGTATTACTGATTGTCTCTTGTAAAATATGCTTTATTGAAATTGCGCTGCTTCATGTTAATATCTTGTGTGCGATGGTCTTTTGCAGACTTTGATGTGTAGTTATCTTGCACCACTTAGGATAACCTTTAGCTTCAACAAGACAATTGCCACTCTCTTAATATTGTCTTTATTGTAATCATAACTTCTCTAAGATGTTAAAAAAAATCCCAGTAGATAATCAATTTTTGAAATACTCAACAGGCCATGTTCAAAATTGCCTTTCTTCTAAACGTTGATGGTTGTTTTGAACCTCAGTTTTGATACATATTTGCACGTCTAAATTGTTTGGTTTCAAGTAGCCAGCTAATAGGCTGAATTACTTGATCGCACACGCAAGTAGCCTATAAACGGTAAATAGCCTAATAAAGGGGCCAGTTTCTGTATTTCTAATGTGGATTTGGTGGTGCTGGATTGGATTAGATTGGTTGGGGGAGCAGTGCTGCGGCGGGTATAGAAGCAGCGTTTGATGTGACAGCTGGAGATTGTAAGAATGAGGTCTGACACAGAAGCTTCCGCGTCTATGGCCGGTTGTCCAGTCATCTTGTCACTCAGTCAAGTCACTCACATATCGCAGCTCTGTTTACTCTTGTATTATTAACGTGGGTAACTGTGTGTGTATGCGTGTCCCCAGGCCATGGATCTGGGAGAAGTGGCAGTGCGTCGTGGACCTCTGTCAGTCCGCCCAGTAAAAGTGGCATGCGTGTCGGCTCTCCTGACAGACACTCTCATCCTGTCGACCGGCGATGGCGGCGGCAAATGTGGGACATGTCTCGTGACAGAGCGATACAGCTACAAGACAAGCGGGCGCGCGGACAGGACACGAGCAGTCGAGTTTGACGCGCGCGGGGCACCATTGTGGGCGCGTTGAGTGAAAGATGCCCTGATCTGTGCGCAGCTGGAACGACCCGCCGACTCCCTTTTGTTTACAAGAGAAACCTGTTCGAAGTCCAAGGTAGTGGGTGTGATTCGTCAACCTGCAGCGTGTTAACGTCAATAAATCTCACAGCCACAATGATGAGGAGACATCCGCTGTACCTAAACCAGTGGTACATGCAGTGACCCCTGACCTCTGTGGTGTTATGCCTTTGATCAGTTATCCCAGTGATTGAGTATTAACCTATATGTGGCAGTGCGAGGGTATAACTAAATCTAAACTAAATAAAAAGAAAACCCAACAATGCCACCTGGGATAGGCCCAGGACCCTTAAATAAAATTGACCATAAGGCACACAGTTAAGTACATTGAGAAAGAGGCACATTCCATTCTTTAGAATTAATTTATTTGTAGTAGCCTATTAGTTATATCATCAACGGTTTTGTTGTCCAGTCACTTACAGAATTTTAGTTATATATCATTAAAAGTTTCATTATTTCAGTTAGATACCATACATTTCATCAAATCAACACAAAAAGGGAAAGAAAAGGCAAGGCAGCAGAGGCACCAGGGCCCCCGCTCCAACACAAGGTGGGCTTAGGCCGACCCATGATCTTGCACATCACCTAGAACAATGGTAATGGTTACAAACTACACTAAAACAGATCTTATTTTGTCCTAATTTGAACAAAATATCATGGTAGTCCGGCAATGGTGCGCAGTAAACCACCACAACACAGGACTGGGGAACACTTGCTCAGGCGCCTGGGCACACGGGACCTCCTAGACAGGCTTCGATGCTCGTAGCATCGTTACCAAAGCCTCCGCCAAAACGCGGCACTAAAATAAGATTAGGGGTGAGGATGGTCTTACATTATAGTAACTAAAACAATACGGTTTGTACTGCCTACCTGACAACACACCGCAGAGAACCAACAGCACACCAACCAGGAAGTAAAGGAGATCAGAGGACTACCCGCTCAAAGTGGTTCCTTTATGTACGCTGCGCTTTGCGCCTCCAGCAGGCAGGTTTACCAATAATATCATAATAATATTAACACTTATCCTCATATTACCACATATAGTTCAGATTTAAGCACATCTGGTTAATGCTCACACGGATAAAGGCCAGCAGGTAGAGGGGTAAAAACATTTTACCTTCATGTTTCCTTGAAGAAACTATTTTAGTAAACTGAGGGCTATAAACTGCTCAACAGAGGAGTGTAGAACAGCCTGAGATATGATGTAAACATAGGCTATTTAACACTCAAATGTCTGTTGGTCTGACATTGGTTTACCTTAGTCCTGTATAGTGGAGAAAAATACAGTAATGTATTGTTGGTGAATACCTAACTTACAATGTTGTGTACAACCTCTGTTTTTGAGCCAGTTTACACATTTTTTGCACTCCTCCACTCATCTTGCAGTTCACATTTTAGGACCACAGATGGCACACTTTGCCACCCCTGAATCAGTTGAGCTCTCTTAGTTGAGAGTACCACAGGTCTTACTCCAGGCACAGAGGCTGGCCTCCCTGTGTGCTGCACTAAGATGCACGGCAGCACCTCTCACCAATGCTCTGGCCACACTTTATCATTGACTGTATTGGGAGCATTTAATGGCACAATCGTGATGGATTCTGCGAGGAGTTGATTTATTGATCACTGTCCTCGGCAAAGCTGTGAATACTCAAATAGTTACCAATCACCTCTAGAAATCACCTTCTCACTCCGCCTGCTACTTTCCCAAAGTTGTTAATGGCTTAGGTTCTGCGCCACAGGTGACTTTGAGACAATCATTGATTAGATAAATGTGTGCGATTACATAAGAGCGTTTGAAGCAGTGTGATGTGTGCTATGCTGAATGTAGCCATCTGAGGCTGTCAGTGATTCTGTCCATCCATCAGGGAGGAAGAAGAGGAGAGGAAGAGGAGGAGAGCAGGGGGCGCCTGACAGATGGGCTTAGTGAGTGAATCATTGACAGGGGCCTGCTAACGGATGCCGGCTCCATCAATAGCTCAAAGCCTGCGTGATGAATTACTGCAGACAAACAATGCTGAGTAAGCAAATGTGTTTTTAACAAAGCCAGGTGCAAATATTACAGCCTTACTTTAGAGTCCCTGACAAGGAAACACATGCTGGGTTTCAGTTTTTGGACTTTTGCTTTAGTTTCTGAATATATTAGGTATTATGAATCAAATGCTAATGAATTAGTGGATAGAAACGTGATCAAAATGCATCCAAACCCTTTTCCAGTCATCCAAGAAGCAATAATATTAAATAGCTTCAATCGGGGTATTTTGTATTTTTTACACTGTGGGTGAATTGTAATAATACTTCAGCCGTGGTTCAGTGAGTAACCACTTTGTGCTTACTACTCCTAAATAAGTTCAAGTAAGACTGCAGATTTTTTTCAAATTGCAATTGCCAGATAGGACAAAATTCTACAGAAGGATTTTCACATTTAGGAAATAGGAAGAACAAATTATTGGTTTGCTGTAAGTGCCTTGAAACTTTAATGCCCTGGTAGACATTTTCTTTCTCTGTTGTGGATCTTTGCTGAAAGATGAACTAGAGATTCCTCTAGGAGTGGCTAGAAGTTGATGGTTAGATTCCATGCTGTGAAGCTAATTCTTTTTACTTATGGCTTTGGTATATGTTGCTTCTCAGTGTTCATGATTTACAAATGTAAATTTAAATAATAATAACTTGTGAATATCACTCGAAGGATAATCAATCATTCATGTACTCACACCATCAAGCACTGCTTTCTGGAGAGGCCACTAAACCCATTCATCCTAAACCAAAACAAAAAGCAAAAATTTGATATCAAAATTCACTTCTGCAGCCAATTTCCTTCTTCTCTGGAGTTTGACTATCAAATGTTATTGCCCCCTTTTCAGACTATAATCCCTGTGCCCCCGTAGCAAGCCCCTCCCTCCCCGTCCCATTACCACAGACACAACTCCACCAGGTGCTGCTGAAACAATGGCTGGCCCGTACAGGGATCAATGCCAGGCCACTGATGGGTTCTCATTCCTTCAGCAGCAGACGTGATAAATGACGTGGCCCATATGTTTCAGCAGCCCAGACTCTAGCCGCCAGCCCACTTTGTCTCCACATCTAAAGGGAGTTGTGCTGTAAAAAATGTAACACACACAAACAAAGCCCACTTACACTCGCACATCTCTCGTCAAGAGGCAGGATGTTCACTATTAACAAAAAGTGATGACATTCTTTGTAATTAGAGATAAATGGCTATTGTGTTGTAAATATGTTTAGAAGAATGGAGTTGCTCTAAACAACCCTATTCTCAGAAAATGAAAATCAATGTAGATAATACAGAGAAAGAGTTAGAAAAGATAAAAGTATAGTATACTCTTATGTGTACAAATATGTATGATACTTTGTATTTACAATATGGAGAGTTGTGTAATAAATAATACATTTTTTCAGTTCATAGAAGTTTTCATTTTATACAAAACTCTTCTCATGCTAATATTTTGAAGTTTTGAAACTTCAAAATTATGGCAATAAATGTGCACCTGAGCAATATACTGTAGTTTTGTTGGGGGTTCATTTCTTGTAATTAAGACATTTAAATCCAAAACTCAGACATTTTTTATTCCTTTCTGTATGCCTTCAGAAAGTGCCTACATTCCCAAATACACCTCCCAAATAATCAAAATATACTTTAGCAGTGGTGCTCATCCCAGTTTGGCCTTGCCCACAGGTAAAAGTACTGTGTTCTTTTGGGTTAAAATAAATTCACCTATGAATATTTTGTAGTACTTGGATGATTACTGTATGCATTATGATCTAACCATGCCTCAGTAACCAACATATATGTATTGTCATAGAGTCAGGATCAATAAAACAGTTTGTAAAATCCCTTCCCTGTGTGCTGCTGTCTCCCTGTCTCCAGTAAATGCTCATGTCTATACCTGTAGCAGCAGCGCTCTGGCCCCTGTCTGCGTGTCCCAGGTGTCTTGTCAGCTGTCAGAGTCGTCGGCCGGCAGACAGCAATGGCATGACCGTGGGTCGGGCTCGTGTTGGACGGGTCAGGCGTCAGCGCGGTGGACAGACAGACATGTGGCAGTGATCTCTCTGTGACAGGCTGTCAGAGAGGAGCCACCGAGCAGCGCCCCTGTCATCTACCTGACTCTCATACTCTAAGCCTGGCACCGCCATCACCACTACTGTACAAGACCACTCACAAATCCAACTGTGTGTGTGGGTAGAGAGGGGGCTACAGTGAGGGGTGGGGGTGTATAGGGGCCTGATTTTATGTTAGGTGAAAGACAAAGGAACCTCAATGTGATAACTGTCTCAAGCTCTTTCATCATGCCCAATCTAATTATCAGCTAATTTTACATTTAAGACATGGCTGCTCCCCTGCAGATGTGTTCCATCCTTCTACATTTTACATTTCAATTAATCTTGTTTCATGGTCAGTGGTTATAACTAAGGTCCTAACAATAAGCACAATTTGAATAATTAAAGATACTAAAATTCTATTTTTATTTTTATGTTTTCATCTCAGGGTAGATTATATAGTAGAATTACAATTTCATGAAGCCATGTTTACAATTTATATTCTAGTTTACTTTGTCTGTATTGTCCTAACACAGAAGATTACTTGAATGATCTTCCAAGATTAGCAGATCATCATAACAATGCACATTTTTTTGTCATAACATGCAAAATAAATTTATCACAATTTCTTTATGTTCATAAAGCGTGGCTTCAGAAACATTTTGACCTATATAATGTTAATCTCTGAAGTTTCAAGTGTACAAAAACTAGTACCGTATCTACAGTGACCATCTGCGACCTGTCTTCTATTTGATATTCCACTCAACACCTCTGTCTGTATTTACTTTCCTTAGTATCAGTAACAAGCACACATGTCTAAGGCTTTACACGTTTTTTTACAAAGTGCTTTCACTATACAATGTTAAACTGTTGGTCATCCGCGCTGAGTTCACTACAATAAGAGAAAGACGTCCAAACAAGAATGCTGTCAGATGACATAATTGCCATTTTATAACAAGAGACATGTCTCCCGCTGAAAATGCTTTGAGTGTGTGTTTACCCTGAACCTCAGTGCGGGCCTATTGTGTGTGCTTGTGTCTGACAGGTGACATTTGGAGTGGTCCAGTAGATATATGTGCCATTTGTATCTATGGCAGGGTCAGAGCATGTTACATGACCTGCAGGACGCCGGGCTAGAGAAAGATACTAATCTGGCTCAAGGGATCAATACACTTCTGAGAGAGCCACTGATAATTGTCTGCTGTCAATCAATCAGCACCATGTTTGTGCAGCCATTAAATGTCTCTTTGGAGGCAGGAGGAGGAGGAGGAGGAGCTGCAAGGACAAAGAAGGAGGGGAATGGAGGACTGGTCGATATGTGATGTGAAAACATTTGTTCCAGTCAAACAAATGTCATTATTGTGAGAATCTTGGCTTAAATATTGTTAGATCTAAGCTAATCTAGCTTTAAAGCTTTTTGAGGTCATAATCTTGAAGCAGGGACAATAGTCAACCTTTTATACACAATATAACCATTTAACACTGGTTGCATCACTGACACTCACAACACAAGTAGCAAAGTATACAACAAAACTATACTTGATTTAAGAAAACATTATTTAATCACACCTCTAAACACTGAACACTGAACACTATACTGAATGCATAATAATATTCATGATAGTAGAAACAATATGACCATCTCAAAAACAACCAAACATGAAAGAAGTAAGCACTACACATGCCTTTTATATTTAAACATAGTGTGTCATTGTCCACCACAAACACTTTTATTCTTTTTGAAGATATTAGTCATCATTTAAACTGAAAGATGGTATAGACGAGATGATTCACCATCAGTTATCAATAAATACCAATGACCCTTGGCCACTATTGGCCACGAATAAAATTGCTTTTACATTTTCAGATTGTATTTGTGTTTCCATGTGGGACATTATAGTCCCACACTAATAGCCTCAGTGTTCATTTTGTCGACAAATAGTTTTCGTCAACATACATAATATTTTTGCTGCCAAAAACTAACTAATAAAAACTAAACAAAAATTAATAGACAGGATGAGTGGAGATGATCACATTTATACTTTTTAACTGGTTAGTTTTTAACCGAGACTCTTATGGCCAAGTGTTGTCCAGTGTGTATGTGGCATTAGAGTCTTTAAAGCAATACATAAAAAACATAATTTTCTTGACTAAATTCATTGTAGTTTTAGTTGACTTACATGACATTTGGTCAACTAAAACTAGACAAAAACTAAAAAGAATGAGATGACTTAATCTTGACTAAAACTAAATAACATTTTTGTCAAAACTCTAAGACTAAAACTAAATTAAAATCTGCTGTCAAAATTAACACTGAGTAGCCTATATGGGACTCTGGAAAGACACAGCTTGAGCGACTGTGCAGGAGGGACAGGTGGATGAATTAGGTATGCCAGTATTCACTATATAACAGTTCTTCACAAATATAATCCAATCAAAAGAAAGATCCTAATCTGAACTGAACAAATAATCAGACAAAACGTTACCTTCAGAATGATCTCCACCTAAATGAGTGAAAATCTTCACCAACGCCAATCAAAAGAAGCCATGGCTTCCTAAAATGTCAAATAATGGTTAAAGACAAATGCAATGACAAACATGCTCACACACAAATATGCCCTCATTATTTTAGTTATACAACTCACTTCCAGTCTACAAACACTCATTTCCTATAATAGTAAGAGCATATTACCCCATAAATATAACATAGCAGCAGAGCAGACCAGACTGTGTTGTAATGTATATGCTTTACACAGTTGAATGGTTTTGATCAACACAGTAACATTGTGTAGGACAAGGCCTCTATGGGGGGTTTCATCACTAATTCCCCACTGCATACACAGTCTAATCATGCAGGCATTAGTTACATGAATCCAACTATTTCCATAAACATGTCTGTGAGCAGAATGATTAAACAGCAGTCAGCTCAGCCCCAGTCTGACTGTGTTAATGGCCAGTCTGTACGATGTGCACCACAGAGCACAGGGGATCTTCAATACACAAACACACAGTAACAACAATGGACACACAAACACACAGTAACAACAATGGACACACAGCAGTGCATGTGATGCTCATAGCGGAGGTGACATCAGAATATGCAAAAAAGACTTTGCCGCAGGCCAGAGATTTTTAATGATGAATCCATTCATTATAGAATAAGGTCATTATGCTTTTGTTGTCATAAAATGTACACATTCATCATGCATCCACCCAGGACTCCGGTCCATTGTCCCTCTTCTCCTGTCGACCTTGGATAGAAAATTTATAAAGTGAAAAAATAACACAAATACAAACAGGGGCAGCTGCAAACATGCAAAGGAACACATGCATAAACACCCCCAAGGACTACAAACATACGCACCATGAAATATTACATTTCTCCAATAACCATACACAATCATTTCAGCATTTATGAAGGAAATACAGCAAAATGTCAAATCTCACTGCTGTTCCACCTCTTCAGTCTGTAGCAGAGCCAGAACCAGATATACGAGCCTGTAATGAAACATTTAATGCTAATTGTATTTGTTTATGAGCAAATTAATGGCAGCCGTGCAAAACGGATGATGATGTGAGCGCACACACAACATGATGGGATCCTGAGGAATTCATTAGCTGTTTGCAGGTAATTAGAGGAAATAATTAAGGTGATTAGAGTGTGTCATGTGCACTGACACACACATGCACCAGTACAGTATACCTAAAACAGAACATCTTCCCATGGCTCCTTATGTGGTTTTCTGCAACTCCTGGTGAAAAGTGCTGACAGTGCCGTCTAGAATAACCCAATCACTGGAGACGGAGAGATTTTGATGCACTTTTCTGTGCTCATCTTCACCTTCCTGTTTGTGAGGCTCCCCTCCAGTCACAAATCCCTCATCTGAAGCCAATGCACAATGTGACACATGCAGAGGTGGCATATTGGCGCGCCCAAGATACAATCGAGTGAAGAGCGGCACAATGCAGGAGTGATAAATCAGCAAGCAGGAGCTGCTCAGTACAGACAACAGGGCATCAAAGACAATAGCCCGCTGTCAATCTTAATAGAAACAGCTGTAATACACATGCGGGTTCATACTGTGTGTTTACCTGTCTTTTGTAGCAGGTATGTAGAGAGAAATAAGGGAGATGCTGTGGTGTGCGGCAGGAGCAGTAACATGGAGGGTAAAAGGTAGTGATTATGGCAGTGTAATAAGCCAGCAGCCCCTTTCTGCTGTAATTGGTCTGCAGTGGCTCTGCAGCCGAAGCTCGTTAGTGTCACAGCAGAAATAATCACGCAGTAAAAACCCCTCCTGTGACTGATCACCATACATCATATACACAGACACACAGCAAAGCCAAACACACATGGAGGAGGAGCTCATGCAGATATGTAAGGAATTATCATTTTGGAAACTGACTTTTTACATGAATATAGGTTGCAATTGTTTATGGTGTATAAACCTTTTGGACCCTCATAATCTATGTCTTTCCTTTTTTTTTTCATTCGCATTATACATCAATGATAACATTCAATTTTACCACAGATTATAAACTTTAACTTAAACAAAGTGGACGCACTATACAGATTTGCAAGGACTCGTTTTGGACTATTGAACCTTTCATAAAGCATCTTTTTTACTTCATAAAATGTATCTGATTTAGAAGATTAAGTATAACTTAATTCCTGCAGTAGTATTTAGAAATGTTTGCTATTTACAAGTTAGTTTCAGTTTGAGCAATATTTGACAAATAAATTGTGACTGTTTCTACATTATATCTTTTGTGGTTTGACTGCACAACATTAGTGAATTCCCAGGGTAAATCGGTAGATGTACCTCACAAGAAACGGTTATGCACAAGCGTTCCTATGAGAGGGAACACTAGTGGCCTATTACAGTTAAAGCAGTGTTTCATTGTTATAGATAAAGGTGAAGTGTGAGTGGGTGGTGACAGATGAGCTTGGTTCAGGAAGGGGACCTACACAGCGTCAAAACAGGATCCAACTCAGAATCAGGTATACACCACCTGCACCAGCAACCATTTAAATGTCCTCTTGGGCCACCGTAACATTGGCAAAATTCAATCACCCTGTCTGCTGTTGTAGGGGGACAGCGCTCCCTGAGATTACCCGCAAAGAAACTTAATAGCTAAGAGCATTAAACGCCGGTTGTTGCTAGCACTGCTGCCAATAGTGAATAAATGATTTTGGCAGTGTGTACAGACAGGGAAATCAATACCAGAGGGTTTTCTGTGGTGTTGGGCTTCTGTATTCATGTAAACATGGGAAGTGGTTTTCTTCACACCTCGGAGCCAGATTAACTCTCTCCACTGGAGGCCTGTCTGTGCACGGGAAGACGCATCTCTCCGCTTGAGTCTCCCTCAGCCTCATATTTGAACATCACATATTCACTACTTTTGCAATATGTTGAATGCAAATGGTAAGCAATTTCTTTAGGTGCAGAAAATTCCTGCTTTTAGTATTCATTCAAGCGTTATTGTTGCACATGGAGAGGCAGCTGCTCCAAACTGTGAGATCAAACTTAAAGGAACCCTAATGTACAAAATTGATGTTTTCTTTAATGTTGTTTTCTCAATAAAATTATAAATGGATTCTATCTTGTTCCAATGATATTCTGTATGCTGAGACACTGAGACTTGTCTATCTAGATTGTGAACAAACTCCATTCAGCAATTACTTTCCATTGCTTGCTTTGGCTGTGGGTGTGGCCAGCAGGATCAATTAAAGGGAAATGCACCCAAACTGAGCTTTTTCAGCAGAGAAACAGCTCCCAAACTGAAAATATATACAGAAATATAGCATTTTGAAAACACAAAATCTGAAAATACTAATGGGGGAACAAAACAAAACATTTAATGAGGAGTCTGTGATGTTTAGTCCACTCTCTTGTGCTCTTTTGTGACCCGTCTCTCCATATCTAAACTTCAGGCAGCAGACACAAGCTGAGCCGAGGATAAGAAGTAAAGGAGGGGGCCGTGGGGGCTACTGCTCAGCCGTAGTGACCGGGTGAAAAGGCAGTGCAGATGTAATTTGTCCTCAATGGCTGTTTGGGAAGAGTAATTGTGGTGACATTGGCGGGTCGATAGTATAGATTTTTTGTTTGGAGTGCCCTGTGCGTGTGGTGCTAAGGGGAGGCCAGGAAATATAACACTGCTGCTCAAATACAATAAAAATGGATCGAGGGTGTGGTGGTTGTTTGCAGAGCTGGTAGCCATCGTTTTGGCTGTGGATGTCATACTGTAGCCGCGCTGGTTATCAAATACACCCCGCCGTTCTGCCCTATTAACACTGAGCATTCAGGGCTTCAAACAGGCCTTTACACTGGTCCAAATGGAATGCACCAATCATTTGCCAGTGTACTTCAATGGAGCCAATAAAACGTTTTGTTTATGTGATGTTTTTTTTTCCCATCAAGATTATTAGTCTTAACACAAAATCATATACAGTATATAAAACTTGACTTTAAATTTAAAATAACTTAATACAAATAAATATGTTTAGGCTCTAGCATTTATAAAGAATCTTTTCAGAAAAACACTGTACCTTTTTTTTTATTATATTTGATGAAGTAATGATGATGATGATGCTGGAAATTAGCTCCCCAAGCTATAATCTGAGACAAGCATCTTTGCTCTTGAGCAAAATGTAATTGTGAACTGTCCTAAATAAATATATAAAAAAATATAAATAAATAAATAAATAAATAAATAAATAAATATGATTTTGTCAAAGAAATCAGCAAATTAAAGGCAGACAATAAGTGAGGCTGGACACCTATTTATCTGCAAATTTTATTCACAAATAATGGTTGGCGTATGTATATATTGTTTTAGTGAAGTACAGAGAAGAGAGTGTACTTAGTTGTGGTACAGTACAGCAGCAGGGGGTACAATAGAAGCCCTGAGGGGAGTCCACTACAGCGCCCCGGTGTCCCACTCAGCTCTAACATGATCAGTCAATGATGTGTGAGCACTGTGTTTGGTCCAGCTGAAGAAACGTAATGAGGGAGAAGAAAAGAGGTTATCACACTGTGGCCAGACATAAATATAGTAGTCTGTCTACATTCAAAGAGGTTAGGTCAGCAAATGCAACGTTACATAGCATTGGTGTATATAGTATGTCTCAATTGTCTATTGTCTCTTCTACATTGACAGTCATTATAGACTTTTGTCTTGGTATCTGGGTTTCAGTGGCACAATAAGCTTTGTACCTTCTTGACATGCCTGTACCACCTTGTAGAACATGCCCAGTGTGTGTTGTTCCTGTCACCTCTCGTCAGAACCTGTTTGACTCCAAAGCAGTGCACTTTGGGTAAAAACCATTAACAGAGTCAACAGACACGAGCTGCGGCACATTTTGACACAGAGCCGCTATCCTGACGTAAGCCAGTGCGACACCTGACGTGGAGAAAAGGTCACACGACTCGTCAAAGAGACAGGGGTGCCTCAGATGGAGAACGCCAGCACTCAAAATGACCGCCTCCCGACGGCGATGATGGACACATGGCTGAAGCATGGCCTTCTCAGAGCGGTGGGAGGAGTGGACGTCCTGCCAGCAACTGTCCCTTCTACTTCTTCCAGCCAACTGACGAGTAGTGTCCTCGCTGATTTCACATGATGAGAGCACGCTAAGTAGGCAAATCAAATATGGTTAAGTGTTCACACATAATCAACATGACTGTTGTCACAACTAGCAAAACTTCAGAAATTCTTCACATTTATATGAACTCTCTGGCACAAAATAGTAATGGCTAAGTTATGTTAGTTAGATATTTTTAGTTAACTTAAACATCAGGTAGAGCACCAAATTGCATTTGCATGTTTTTTAGCCCTCCAGTTACATAAATCATATAAACGTATCATCACACAGTTATATTAGTAGCAGGACCAGTCTACACAAAGAGAAGCAGAGGTCTGGTGAGTGGAGGATGAACATGAGGGTGAAGCTGAGATATACAGAGTCCCCAGGGCCCCATTAGAGACTGTTCTGAGGCCTGTGACATCTGACTGGATCAGTGTTCTTCAGTCAGCCTCTCCTCTTATCCACTCCTCTGTGGAGTCAATAAACACATCACCTACGCACACACGCACACACACACACGCAAACACACACACACACACAAACACACACAAGAGCAAGTGAGCCTCTGGGGTGAGCACCAGATTAGTTCATTTAGAGAACGTTTGATTCTTTCTCCTTGAAGGTACACAGCTTACTAAGGACTTAATGAGAATGTCAGTCGTTGCATATGTGTAGTACTTTCAGCTGGACATTTTAAAGCTGCTCTTATGCAGAAAGTAGAAAGTAGTGTGCTTGTATGCTGAGTGGATTTATTCATGAGGCCGAGGGTAGAAATTAATACAATTCTTTCTTGAGTGACTTTTTGATAGCATTGTGTATTTAAGACATGGCTCTTCCTGGAGTACCATAACTCTACCAATCTCTGGAGTTTGAACGAATTTTGCGTTAAAGCTAAAGTTTGTATTATTGAGTTTTAATATTATTATTATTATGTCATTGTGTATCATTTAACAATTATTTGGACAAACTTTGGAACTAGTTTCACTTGAGTAAAATAAATTGAAGTAACAACACTCAATAGTATTTGTAGCTACTCTACCATCTCCAATTCTTCACAGTTATTATGTGAGAAACAAGATAGGCATTTAGCAGAAAAGCAGCGCTAATGTGACAGAAAACCAAGTGATGAGCCATAAACACTTTCCAATAGTGTTCTGACATGGCGGTGGCACCAAGCGGGGCAAAACTTTGAAAGTCAAGCGGTCCTTTATCCATCCCTGCTCTGACCTTTCTGCTAGGCTGCCCTGTATTCACTGCCTGTCAGTGCGAGTTTGTCAGGAGCCATCCGTCTCTGTCCACCTCCGCCCCCCTCCCCAAATCCCTGCCGACCCATTAGGCGATAGGATCCGGGGAGCGGCGTTCTGGCCCGGGTCTATGGGGGCCCCCCTCTCACTGCCTCGGTATCCACGCAGCACACAGCTCATCCAGGTACCCCAGAGATCCACCTGCCTCTATATATACACTATACAGTATCTGGAGAAAGCATCAACACAGCACTCCTGTCTGACGTGGGGCCCATGGGACACACACACTGCCTGATAACTGCTGCTGGGACACAGGAAAGGCTGGTGGCATCACTGCAAGTCTAATGCTCACTTTCACCTAGATTGACTTTGGTATAGTGGCTCTAGTCACCACAGTAGACTAAATGGTTTATTTCAGGATAGTTTCACTTTATTTAAACAGTTTCTCTATATGTAGTCTGAGACACACAGATGAGTCAAAATGCTGTTTCTGTTCTCTTCTATCGATGTTATAGAACATGGCATGTAATAAAGATACTAGTGAAGAGAACAAATAAAAAAGTAGCATAAACAAAGAAAAAGACTGAAATGAAACTTTATCCTCAAACTACCAGATGTAAACCACCTTTATTTACATAAACTTCAGTTTAGATTTCCTGATATTATAAGAAAAACTAAAATTGTTAACACTTAAGAAATCTAACCATGTTTTATTAGTAAAGTAGTCATCATTATTATTTAAATTTAATCCTTTCTCAGAAATTCCAGTTTGTGGGATACCCTTCTTGATGTAAGGGGAGGGGAGGGACTAAAGTAAAACCTACTATTGGGTAAGAAAGTGAAATATCCATTATTATTATGATTACTACTTAAACATATTGACAATTAAGTAGATTATTTTAGGTTAAGTTACTTTGACCTCGTAATGTAGAATAAAAAAAGGGAATTTGTGTATGTAATTGTGAGTTGTAGTCGTATGGATAGAGAGATGTAGGAGGAGAGATAGAAGCAGTAACATGTGATTAATGGACGGGTGCTAGTGGGGAGGTTGAGGCAGACTGGGAGAGAGCAGAGTGACAGTAATAAAGTGAACCTGCCTCCCATTCATCTCCCTCAACCCATCTCCCGTCTGACTGCCAGGGCTTTACACGCTCCTGACTAATGCCACGCTGCGCACACGGGCACCAGACGCCAGCGCCACACAATGCTTTTGGCCCACCGTATCGCCCCTAAATGAACGCACCGTCTTCTCATGGCGTCCCATCGCAGTCTGCGTTCAGCTCAATCACTCACCCGCAATGATGGCTGTCGGGGAGATCAACACTACCTCATCGTCTTTTATGGCCCTTAAATCAAACTGTGTATCTGACTCATCTGGAGTAAAACAATCGCCATTGTGGGTTTAACAACAGGTCACAGATGTCAGGGGTACGAGTGGTGGGGCACACATGTGACCTTTGTACATGGAGAATGGGGTTTCTGACGTTAGACAATATCAACCTCAGGTATTGCTAAGTCTTGTTCCATTACTAAAACTATATGTACAGTTTTAGTTTTTTGTGCAGAGTGCCAGGGCACTTTTTATTCTCTGCAATAAGGTTGTGGAGTTTCTGAGTGGAGTCTGTGTGTATTTTTCACGTCACTGTGGGTTCTCTCCAGACTCTTGCTTCCTCCCATTGTCCAAAGACATGCATGTGTTAGGAGAATTGGTAACACATTGCTTTATTAAATGTGTATGTTCATGTCTCTGCATCAAGCCTGCTATTTGGCCACACTCAAGGGTGTACCCCGCCTATAAACCATAGTTACTGGGATACACTTGCAACTCCTAGCATAAATAATTGAGAATATTTGTTTATTGTGCCATTTCAACCACAAACAACTGCTTGCTTAAAGCAAGCTCTTTGTGCTTTAATCTATTTCAGACCCAAGTGTAATGTTGTAAAAGCCAAGCTTGAAACAGATTTAGGTTTACAGTTATTTGCAGTTTGGAAATTAGTTTGACTATTGGACAGAGAACAGCCTGGCACAAGACACAATTCTCAAAAATATCACCAAGATGAAAGACACCAGTGACAAATGACCATGCATCCATGTATCGTACTTGGATAATGAGAACATAATGCAAAAGCTATTTTAATCAGGAGAGAGGTGTACTCAGGTGAGCACTGCTGTTTGTGACCTTCCCCTTGGCACCCATAATGAGATGCATATCCCAAATGTGGGCTCATTAACCTGTTCTGAGCTGTTTTAGGTCACATGTTCAACATTGACTCCAGCGCTTAGGAAACATCACCTCCAAGTAGGGTTACATTGCGGTTGTTACCTTTGCTCATAACAGGCTACTAGACTTTATGTAATTAGAATAAATTAAACATGGCCCACAGTGGATGAGATGGACCTAAATATTCATCCTTCTGGGACTGTGAGGTGCATTTAAAGCAAACCCTTGTCGACCTTGCAGCAAGTCAGAACCCTCACCTTCCCGATCCCCTCTAGCCTTACTCTCTTTTCTAAATGAATATATTATTAGAGCCAGCCTTACTTATGCGCAGGTGACTGTGGTGTTGAAATAACATGTAGATGGGCCATCATTCATCTTCCATCAGTGTGTTTGAAAGCATAAAGCCTCTAGTCAAAGTAAAATGTATGACTAAATTGCCTTAAATTACTTTGGCACTGACTTGATAAAGGGCCCTCCGTGTTATTTCAATCATTAGTGGCTTTAATTGCTCCTCGGTATAATGAACACATTACTAATTGATAAGGAAACCGGTAACAGTAAAAATCTCCTTTCAATGGGGCCCCACCTGCATGGGGTAAATCTGTCTTCATATCAGCTGCATGACTTTTGCCCGAGCAGACAATAGATTAAACAATGAATGAATGATTTATTAGCTGTCGTTGTCATGCTATTTAGATGGATGGGTGTACACGCGGCGTGACCTCACTTCCTTGTTCCGTGCCTTGTATCGGAGGGTATGAGCTGCAGAGGGGGGTCGGACCGGGTGATGTTGGTGGGGCGGGGCAGGTCAGGCGCACCACTGGTCACTGACAGGACCCAGCCACTTGATCAATGATCCCTGCTCTCAATATTTTGCCACTGTGTGAGGCTGCTGTGTGTGAACTTCAAATACATACAGAGGGACAAGGTGTGTCAGTAAACTGTGTAGTGCAAGTGTGTGTAGGATGGAGTCCAGAAAAGTAAGTACTTCTACTCTCTCCAACCTTCCCTTCCTCTGTTCTCCCTCTCTCAAATGGGTTATTCTGGCGATGGCCCTGACAGCCCATGGTTTGGATTTTGATTTATGTTCCTGTGAAGCTCAAATCAAAGATTCCATCTACTGCTGCTTTATGGCAGCTGGGATGATGAATGGTGCAGTCTCTCGGTCAAACCAAGCCTCTGTGTCTTTGCCCCACATTTTAATTGCTAAAGTAGCCAGTCATCGCTCAGCCCTCCTACCCTCTCCCTGCCTCTAAACCTCATCCTTTCTCTGCTTTTCAGCCCATTGTCTCTCACCTCGCTTTAATTCAAGCTTAATAATGTACCTTTATCTCCTCAAATGTCTGGACAGTGCGAGTTTTCCTGATAAAACTTCAAATTGTCACCTAAAAGGGTAGCCATGTGAAAAAATTCCAATCACTCTATGGCCGATATTTAAGCAGTGAGGTCTAACAGACAGCTCTTAGTATTGAGAAACTGGATCTGTCTTTTACACCTCCTGCGTTAGTACATGATATACAAGCAAACAAGTCTGATGAGGGGGAAAATTCATTCCGGCATCAACATAAAAAGCCACTTTATTTGGAGGAAGAATGTGTAGAGATGTCAAGCGCTGATAGAGTTTATGTTTTCTTGCTATTTTTCAAAAGTAAACACATTCTGCAGTACATGACATTACTAAGTAGGTTAAGTATAGCTGCGGGCTATCATCCATCAGTACAGAATGAAGCGAGCATATTCGGCTCAACGAGAGGTGAAAGTTTTCCGCTGTGCCGCCATGACATTTAATTTTTCACATCTCCGCCGTGTTTCTGGGATGAATTTTGGCAGACCTGGTGCAATTTAGCCGCTTGGCAGTTTGAAATTGGGCGATGAATCACGGCGTGGATTCAATGGGAGCCAGTCAGTGTACGATATTTTCTGCGTGTCAGAATGAAAAGAGAGCGAGTGAGATACAGAGAAGAGAGCTAGCAAGACTTTAGATTGTATTCTCCAATCATCTTGCACTCATCCTTTTCAATGCACCCCCTTTTCAAAAACAAAGTGTCGGAGTGGCCCGTAAAGGGGGGAGCTAGCGGCGTGTGTGGTTGCAGATGTCGGCGCGATGGCGGAGGTCTTTAAAGGTCTGCAGTTGGATATTTTGACAAAGAGCACTGAAGAAAGAAATCAATAAAGTCAGGACTTTGCCAGTCAGAGAGTGGAGCAGCGGAGAATGCAAAAGCTCCTTCGCCGAGCCCCAGACAAACTCAAAATGAGCAACCAATAGACTGACACTGCCGCTGACACAAGCCATTTATTAGGCCTGGCAGCAGAATATGGTGGATTGCGCAGCTGATGGTCTGTATCTGGGAGACCACACCTGAAGAGGATAGTGTTGTGTGGTACAGCCCGATCAGTGCACAAACGCTATCATGGCATGATTAGACGACAAAAGAAGCACTTAGGCCTGAAAGCTGCTGCTATGATGTATGGTAATAAACAGGTAATTATGTTGTAATTATGCTATGTAATTACCTACCCTAACTCCTAATCTTAACTCAAACCATATGTAGCGGGAGCGGTATAAGTAGGAAATAATGAATTAGAATTTAGGGAATAAACTAAGAATGAGAAAATGACTACAAATATAAATGTATGTGATTGGTGCAACAACGCCACTCCAGGA